>CAFUXE010000481.1:351591-365434 GCA_903364295.1 Serranus cabrilla
CATTATTTCTCAGATGAATCTCAGGAGTGTGCTGACACAGTCGACCAGATTAGGACGGGATTCTAATGTTACTCCCAAAGGACATTAGTGTTGCATTAGATACTAATCCCTGCACACAAATGTTTTTTTTTTACTGAACAATCTTCTCATCTCTTCCCTCTTTCAATCTCTTTCCATCTCACCTCTCAGGTTCATCGAGTACGGCGAGTACAAAGGGAATTACTACGGGACAAGTCTAGACTCGATACGCTCCGTGCTGTCCAAGAACAAAGTGTGTCTATTGGATGTCCAGCCTCATGTGAGTGATACAAACCCTTCTTCTGCATCCCATTCTAATCTCACCATCCCCAATCTTAGAACCAATGGGCTATTAGTCTGACAACGATTTGGCCTCAGAGGGACACAGCCAACATTTCTCGGGTTCCGGTAGCCAGCAGATATCCTGATAGCAGATAATGGATATCTGGGTCAATACTTCCTCATCCGAGTACTGGTCATTCTTTACAGTTTGATTAGCAACTTCCTTGAGAAATTTTGTAGATATTTTAGGTAAACAGCAAAGCCCTAGCCTGATCTTGGTCTTGTGTCCAGTCTCAATACCACTTTTTTGAAGACTTGCACTTGTCTTAGTCTTGTGCCATGTTGGGCTTGGAATTGTCTTGGTCTCAGGCTTTGTTATTGGTCAAGTTTTTCCTGCATGCTGATCAGTTGTTGACAACATTTTCTGATTCTGAGATGGCCATGATCAGGACTCATTTGCATTAGACTGGGTTTTGACTTGGTCTTAACTGCCTTTAGACTTGTCAGACTCTACTTGACCTGGTCTTGGACTTGACTCGGCCTCAGTTAAGCTGAGCAGACTTGATAAACAGATACCTGGAAATGAAAAGCAGGAACAATATAAAAGGCTTAATCATCATCACACTATAGCCGATTGGTTCCAAGATTGCATTTCAGCCGATGCAGTCCACCTAGTATTGACCACCTTTGGCCACCATTGGTCAATACTACAAACTGACTACTAGTGCAAACCAAGCAGGCTTCATCTTTTCGCATACAGTTTCTTCATTCATATACAATTTATAGAGATAAATGTGTCTATAGAGATTACACCATCCCTCATGTTCTTGTATTTTTAGCCCTTAGCACTTTGGCCCCTACCTGCCTAGCAAGCACATCTCTCTTGTCCCTGGCTTGCCCAAGGCCTTAACTGCCTGCTAGGTTACCAAAGTGGGTTTTAAAGGGGGCATTTTGGGGGAGCAATTACTGCTAATTTCCTCCATTTGAAGATTTCCTCTTTGGCTTATGTGTTTTGGGTGGTGGCGATCAGTCCCTACGCAAATGGACGGCTTGTCGCTGAGCCCTGACAAACCCCTAAGCATGACTCCCATTAGTCTAAGGCCAAGCTTGTATCGTCCATCCTCAGCCTCACCAGACCCTCTGTTTGTTTTTTCTCAGTGGATAATGACAGGCACAAATACACCATTATATAGATTAGCCTGGCAGGTTCCCAAACCACCTCGGCCGGAGCAGCCCCAGAGCCCTCGGCTAAAGTGTGTGAGAAAGAGTCTGTGAAAGCTCATGTGGGTGTATATATGGTTCTAGATATGTGCTTTTTTGCTTTTGGCATACATTTGTGGTATTGTGTAAGCCAATAGTCATCCCCCCTACCTCCACTATGAGCCTATTCTCCAACATGACTCATGGATCAGATCAGTGGCAGTGTCAAAGCATGTTATTGCTCCCATGCTGACTTGATGAGCGGCTGATGAGAGTTGAGATGAATGCTTCCCGGTGGTATTTCTCCTTTCCCTCTGGCTTTTTATGCATCCTCCTATCAGTTGTGGCTTTGACGCACTGCCTATTAGCACAGTGGGAAGCCCTGATCGCACTCCCAGAGCCAGGGGAGAGCCTAAAGCCTGACGCCACCACTAACCAGCTCTGACCTCTTTTCTACCTCTTGAGAACCACATTGCTGTTGCCGTGTCACCAGAAAGATAGGACAAGAAGGCAGGGCAGATGTGGTCAGAAATGTCAGCTATCTTCTAAATGCACCACATGTGCAATGCCACCAAAGGCCTGCTGTTAGATTCATCCACCCATACGTTAAACCACTGTTTGGCTTTTAACCCTTTAGAACACAGCAACTCATTGTCATTAAATGTGACCAGGGAATCCTCCCTATGTCCCCCGGGTGCTATGTTTTCCTGGTCACGTGTGTCTCTTATTATAAACTAGCTTGGTAAGTGATTCAAATTGCAAAGGAACAAACAGAGATGGAAGTTTAAACTCAAATCTGTTTAGCCACTGTGGAGATATTTGTCAATAAAGCTTGCTTCCTTGCAAATTTAAAGGTGTATTCAGAATTATAATATCAGCAGCTATAAGCTGTGGGTGATTTCAACATATTGACCCTGGAAAACATACACTGAACATTTGACCTAAGGAAATACATTGCTGGGAATATAAAACCGAATGATCTCCTTAGACCAGTAAACTAAATGTTGTTTTTTTCCTCTGTGACGGTGACAGCCGTCGCCAAAAGTACTATGTTTAAGGGGTATCAGTCAATCAACCTGTCCAGTTCCCTGGAGTGCAATATCTCAAATCAAATCAATCAAAATCAATCAAAATCAAAAACAATTCGATTTTGCTCGTCAAAGGTCAAGGTCACTTGGACTTCATGCTCGTATCAGGATGCTATAATAGAATTTCTTCAAATTTGGCACCAACATCTATTTGGACTCCAGAATGAACTGATTGGATTTCAGAGGTTTATGTCACTGTGACCTCAGTAAATTTTGGCCATAACTCAAGAATTCATTGCTGATGATGATTAAAAAAAAAATCACACAAATGTCTTATTAGGATAAAACAGGAGGGGAGATTGTGAAAACAGTAAATTCTATCCTGTTACTCTGGTAGTCAACTGCCAGGTCAAAACTTTTGCTGATATTGAGCTTCAGATGATTGTAGAAGGAGAATCCCAGCCTTTCTTTGTCAACATCATGATTATTGGGTTGATAAATGTTTATCAAATGACTTTATCTCCATTGTCACATGCTGTCTTTTCTTTTACATTCATAGTTATATCCCCTTTTTTCCTGTACAGACCATAAAGCACCTGCGGACGGCAGAGTTTAAACCCTTCGTCGTGTTGGTGAAGCCTCCACCGATCGAAAGATTGAGGGAGACCAGACAGAACGCCAAAGTCATATCAGGCAAGGACGACAAGGGAACCGCCAAGCCGTTCACGGTAAGAGAATGTTTTATTTCACACCCTGAGTCAGACAATGATCAGCACAATATGTTGTTTAGAGTTATTTAAACCGCTTGAAGTACCAGATGGATCAAGTTTGCCTTGATTTAGACAATCACAGGAAACCAATTTGATACACTCTGAGTGAGCGGCCCGGCCACTGGATGATATTTGTAAATGCCATTCAGATGAGATTAAGTTAAATGAAAGTTTAATGACTCCTGTGAGGAAATTGGATCATTACAGCAGAAAATAACAGGAAACAGCTAATAGGATATACATTAAGTAAGTATAAAAGGGTGTATTAAACATACAGCTAGAGAACAAATTTACAACAGATACAAATCGTGTCCAACATTCAGAGACTATAAAGATGTTGACATGTTTATGTTGGAAGAAGATCAGTGACATGAAGGGTGTAGCTGCACACACAGTCCAGCGATGATGGTGTGATAGTGCAGACAACACACGACAGATTAGCAGCAAGAAGAAATAACAGAAACACTATCTGCACCCTGTGTGTGTGATGAGGTCATCCCTTATACACCTTTATCCAGCCCGCCGCAGATGAAACCAATTAGCCGGTGTTCGGTACTGCTGTAAAGCTGCCGGATGGGGAGCAAGGAAGGGGGGGATGATGGTTTTCCCAGACCCATCAGGCCCAGCGCTCGCTCGCTCGCTCACTTGCTCGCGTGTCTCGCTCGCCACAAGCAGCACTAAGGCCAAGATTTTGGTCAGTAACACACCACGGATGGCCTGATGGGACACCATAAGGAGAGAGGGAGGCTGTCTGGGAGATGAAGACAAACTAGCACTGTTAGGATGGATGAAGAAGGGGAACAGTGGAGAGGGTGATGGGAGCGAGCTGGACTGCAGGTGTAAATCCAACATGGTGGCAAGAGTGACGCCTTTTCCAGCTGGAGTTTATATATGTCTGATATATGTGAATAACAGAGACAGACAACTGAACTTTTATATTTACCATTATTTTTTACTCCTTTTAATATCCCCCACCTCCCGCTTACTTCCCCCTCTACTGTCCTTCAACCTTCACATCTCCTCAACAATAATAACAACACACATAAATAACACACTCTAAGCAGAAAACTGCAAGTCTTATGGAATAATCTGTAACTTCTATTGACCAACTTCCAGAAATTCCAAAGATTTTACACACTAATTCTCATCAGGTGAAATAAACAAATCGTATCTTAAAAAACAAAACAATATGTTGCAATAATCAAATTCCATATTATTTTTATATTTTGAAGTTATACTTTTCACTGTGTCAGCATGGTGAGCATCTTAAAGAACTAATGAAATCACAACAAAAAACAAACTCCTGAAAACATTTAACTACTGAAGTCACCACAAATATTTGAACATTCCTGCCTTTCTTCTCATTTTATCAAACCATGCTGCATAACTCAACTTCATTACCTCCACCAAGGACATTATGTTTTTGGTTTGCTTTGTGTGTCTGCAGGATTATGGAGAAAATAAAATTTTCCTGAAACTTAATGGAAGAGTTTAGCACGAGCCAAGGAAGAACCCATTCAATTAGATCTGAATCACAGAGCAGAGTCGGCCTGTCCTGGCAGTCTTGATATATTTTTGACCCAAACCAAAATGTAAATACAAACCTTAAAGGTCAAAGGTCAACTTCACTGTGACATCATGATTCTGGGCATTATTCAACACCATAACTCTGAACAGAAGAGGAGATTGTGACCATATTTTACATTTGGTGACACTAATCCTGAAAGTGTGCTGATTTTATGGATCTGTGCTGTCGGGTTAAAGGTGTGTGTGAAGCATTCACAACTCGCCAAAAATTGCACCTGATACCTTTTATTAAATTCCATCAGAACCTTATGAGTCTGGAAAGAAAACGATGCAAAAGCATACAGCCACGAGGCCGTATTTCTACGTATCTGAAGTCATATTGGCGATATTCTCTGTAAAGTTCTCCGGGCTTCCCCAGAGCCATCCTCCCCCTGAGCTCGCTGGCTCTGCTCCGTCAGCTGCTATCACACATGCACTGCAGTGTGCAGCTATAGGTCACAGTTGAGCAGAACATCCCATAGATATTTTACTTCACTGTCAAACTTTTAAAACCTGGATACAGACAAAAAAAGTCAGCTTGCATTAGTCACACGGTGAAGTATCATTTTGCCTCTGTCTGCTCCTCATTTCCCAGCAGGGGTCCTGAGAACAATGAGCTCTAGTTGTCAGAAACAGGATGATTGCTAACAACCCATGTTATTACTCACTGTCCCTTTATTAGCTTCTGCTATTCTCTCAAGTAATACAAATACACCTCTATAAAACTGTGTGACAAGGAGGCATATTTCAGCCAGGTAGCAAAACAGAATCTGTGTAAATGTTCATGTACACTGACAGGACGTAAGCCATCTCCGATTGGCCATTAAAGGCTCTGAAAGAGAAGCTGTTGTTGGGTGAGTCGTCTCAGACGGATTCTGTCCACCGCCAGCTGTATTTCTCTCTCCGAGAGACAGGTCTGCTTTAATGATAAAGGCCGAGGAACAGTCGTCTCATTGTTTCAGCAGAGCGGTCGGACTTTAGCTCTATTGTTTGAGCTGGAGATGATTCAGAGTAGCTTTTCAGAGAAAGAGCTGAAGCGTGATGAAGGAACAACCAAAACAGAGCTGATGTAATGTATCATCCAGCCTGTAATGTGGTTAGTGCAGAAAATGGCGCATTATCCGAGGTTACCACAGTCATTAAAAACTGGTTTGCAAAGATCTGCTTGGTTTTTGAGGTTTCTTCAAACATAGAGGACAGGTGTGTTTTACTGGGATTAATAAAGTGGACCTCCTGGTGTGTGTGGTGGTTTTAAAAGATGATACCAGAGGCTGACACATGCTGCTTTGTGCCACTTAAGTGCTGAAAAGGTTTATAGTCCCATTACGGGAACGTTCCTCTCCAGACAGAATTTACAGTAAAACAGACAGTAAAATCACAGATATACAACCCGGATTCCAAAAAAGTCCTGACGGTGTCCAAAACCTGAATAAGTGTGTGATCATTTGCTAATTGTTTTTGACATATATATTCAATTGAAAACTGTACAAAGACAATATGTTTAATGTTCACACTGGTGAACTTTATTGCTTATTGTAAATATACACTCATTCTGAATGTGATGGCTGCCTCACGTTACAAAAACCTTCGCTTTTAATAAACACTTGTAGGAGCTGAGGACACTAATTGTAAAAGCTTTGAAATTCTTTCCCGTTCTTGCTTGCAACTGTCCGGGGTTTTATTTTGTGCTGCATAATGCACCACACATTTTTAGTGGCAGCCAGGACTGCAGGCAGGTCCGCTGTTGTAATTGTGCAGAATGTGACTTGAAATTGTCTTATTGAAATAAACAGGGACGTCTCTGGAAAAAAAAAGTTGTCTGGAAGGCAGCGAATGTTGCTCAAAAACCAGCATGCACCATTAAACATTAATGGTCCCCATGATGCCATGTGTACTAACACAACTCTATACCATCAAAGATGCTTTTGAACTTTGCACTGGTCACAATTTGGTCATACACAATTTTACATATATGTTATTATACATTTACGCTTTCAATTTAATATGTCAAAAAGTAGCAAATTATGACATGCTGTTTAATTTGTGTTTTACATTGTGTCCCAACTTTTTTGGAATTAGGGTTCTAATAAACATTGAAATGCATTGCAGTATATGCAGCATGGACAAACACCAAACTGCGAGTCAACAGCCTCATATTGTGCAATGAAAACTCCCATTTATCTGTGCTAGAACAAAGTACTTAAACAGGCACAAGACACTACATCATTTCATGTGGAAATTAAGCAATCTAATGGCAGCGAGGATAAATGAGTCCCCGCTGCTTTTCTTCTCGAGTTTGGCCCTCCAGAAGTGGCATCAGCTCAAACTGCCCTCTGTGGAGAGCGATCCAGCACGGATCAGCGGGCGCCAAAGAATATCCGCTCCGTCCTTCTTGCCCAGCTTTCCATTAGCCTCTTATACCTTCATTATATCCATCTCTCAGCCCCTTTTATTTCATCCTACATCTATCTTATTATTTTCTTCCTCTGTTTTTTGATTCTCTTTCCATCTCTCTACCCAGCTCGCTGTCCCTTAAGCGGCGTCCTGCTGTGATTAATGTTCTTTTACCTGGAATGGTCTAACTAGAGACAGACTCGCTGGTGGACATGGAAACATCACACACACACACAAAACAGCGTACAGTCCCAGGTTCATTTAGTTGCCAGGACAGGTCATAGGGGTTGTCTTCCTGGCATTGGACACATTGGTCATCTGTACGTCCCGGTCCAAGAGTAGAGGGCTCCGGTCCAGATGAGAGAGAATATAGCCCAGCTGGGGAACTCTTTCCTCCACAAACCTTCTGCCCTCCCTGAACCCGTCCCCCTCCTGTCATCCTCCAAGACACGGGCTGAAAAAAACATCACATCATCCTCACAAAAAACAATAGAGTGTGAGACAGCGTGTGGATACATGAGAGACAGCCGGGCAAAAACAACAGACAGGGCTTTTGCTGAGTGTCACAGCGAGTGAGTGTTTATATTTAGCAGCGCAGCTAATCCATTATGAAGCGGAAAACCACCAGAAACATTCTGAAGTAACTCCTGGCTGGAAGGAGCGTCTCCAAAAACTGAGCCGTTTAGGACTTTCAAACTTTAACGAGTCTGTGTTTATGTGCGTACACATTGTACACACACACACACAGCTTGATCCTGTGTGTGTTTGAGTTTCTGTGCATGAATGTGCATCTGTGTGTATTTATAATGTGTGTTTGGCAAATGGCTTCACTATAAAACCATATCTGTCCAGGAATCTAAAGTTGAGTGTTCCCTGTAAAAACATAAGGCTAAATCAGTGCAGCCACGTTAGCCGTGCTGTTGCGCTGAGGGCAGGACCAGCCAGGACCCACACAGCTGAAACCAGAAAGCCTCAGAGGGACCACCGTGGAGATACCTGGGTTGTGTCAGAATGCTCTATCTATGAATACAGGAGCCCCAGATAGGCAATATTTACTCCCACCCTGATAAAAATATGTTATTTGGCTGCTCATCACAGTTAGCACGTGGTTTTATTCTTTACACTGGACAGCTGATTTACATATTGACCTGGAAAACTCCTCGTCCCCCTGGAAGACCCCTGGAAAGTGAGATTTCCAGGTGTTTTTTGATATTAAAGCAGGTCAGGGTGCTATATAAATACTGTGAAAGTATTAAAATGCGCAAGAAAAAAATGCACACATCCTGTATTCCAAAACTGCCTTTAAACAAGGCATCAGGACTTTTGTAAGGCTGTGATGTCACAGTTGGACTATATCAGTCCTGCCATTTTCAGACTGTTATTTCTGACTGTGACATTTACGCCTCTGAGACGTTTTGCCTTCAATCTGAACGGCCGAGAAGCGTAATGGGGGGACCAAGTGATCCCCGCTCTGTGCCTCCTTTGGAGGTAGTAACCGAGGCGTTACATTGGTGAGACTATTCGAGGCGAGATCAGTGTGAACCAATGAAGCTGGTAAGATGAAAAAACGTGACTTACCTTATTTGTACTTAGGTATTGAATGTACTGTGCTGAGCTGAGTGTGGGGCTGGAGTAACATGTTGCCTATCATATGTTGTACACTAGAATATTAATCAACCAACAAAACTGGTCATTTGAATCCTTATTTAACAGCCAGCCCACTCAAGACCATCATTGCATGCTATTCAAAAATTGTGATGTATTAATGGTGAGTAGTAGTCAACACCTTGCCTAAATAATGAATGAATTAGTTCTAATTACAAGCAGTCATAAAAGCTCTGTAGTGTTTTCAGATTGGGATATTAGCCAGTTTTTTGTTGTACTTGATCAGTCCAGTGATAGTCCCATTTAATTTGTCATTATGAAAACAATTTGGTTTTCTTTCTTTTTTTCCTTTTGTGATCAATTTAATTGGTATTTGAACATAATTATATTACGATAGGGTTACGCATGAATAGGTTACAAATTGTGAACTTATTAAAAGATCATAGAGAAGTTGGATATATATATATATAATCACAAACATTCATGGAAGACAAAGCCAAAAGATAGAAACAAAACAGAACAAAGAAGAACATATGTTTATTGACAGAATATGGTGCTTTCCATCTACAAGCTATTAGATGCTTGGCAGCTGTAAGAGAAACGAGCCAGATGTTTTTTTGTTGTTGTTTCTTGAGGAAGATCCAGCACAGTATACCTTTAACCTAAAATCTGCTCGGCCATGAAGTGGGGTAAGTCACAAGCATGTAGTAAGCGTCTTAAGTTTTGAATAAATAAATGATAATAAGTTCTGGAATCAAGTTCTAAACTTTGTATGTCCTACAAAAAGTCATTAGAGAGACCATTTCAAAACAACATGATGAGAGGCGCCTTTGTATGTGATAACCAAAGGTATCATCTGTTGTCTCTTTAAGAACGGAAGCCCTGAGAGCCAAGTGGAAAAAAACCCATTGATGATTCATTGTCTGAGACTGTTTTCTCTCATTTGTTTAAGACTTAAAAACAAATGAAAGAAAATACCAGAATAAACAGGTGGAAAAAAATTGTGCCAGAATGATTTTATAAGTAATTTTTTTCACCTGTGGAAAAAAAGAAATCAGGATTTTTTAAGTATTGACAAAGACTGAGACAAGTGATCCTGACAAAGAAAAACAACTTGTTTTTACCTGTTTTCAGGGGTTCGGGTTGAGAGAAGACTGAGAAGATTTCTTTTGACTTGCCTCTCAGGGCTTCCGTACTTATCCTTCCAAAACAATGAAGTTCAAATCAAATCCTGATTTGACATGTGACAGTTTGTGTACCCCTTCAGGTCCACTTGCCTCCTGAGCACCTTGACCCCTTTAAAAAAACTGATACCAGACCTGAAGCTCAATCTGCACCACTTCAGTGTAAACTCCCGCAGAGCAGCTGAGCAGCAGGTTCTCATGGTCTGATCTCTAACTGTCCTGACAGTGGGACAGTGTCACCGCAGGCTGTCATTTCCCCATCGCACATATAAAATCCAGACTGGCAATAATGTATGTTTTACATGTCTGTCTTCTCGAAATGATGATTATGTTTTGCCCCTGGCTTATTTTGAGGATATTTTATTTTTCTTTGTGAATTGGATAACCGTGTGAGGAAATGATGAAAATTCCTTGAGGTCAGGTTGTTGCATGGGGAGGTTTTAGTGCGTGGTCAGTGCCAGGGTTCATGTGTGGGTACCATGTCTCTGGCAGGTTATAACGGGCTCCGTACAGGCCACTTTGTGTTTATTTGCGTGTTCAAGGCCATGTAATTTGTGTTTACAGTAAGTGAATTTATCTCCCCTCTTGTTTACTGTGGCCGGTGTTTTCTCTTTGCAGCAGATCACAACCCTCAAAAGAACTGTTTTGCTTTTGGTTTGTGAATCTCTGCTTCTTGTCTTTCCTACCTCTGTCTTCCTCTTCTCCGTCCTCGCTGCAGGAGGAGGACTTCCAGGAGATGGGGAAAGCTGCCCAGACGCTCGAGGGTCAGTACGGCTACCTGTTCGAGAAGGTCATAGTGAACGATGACCTCTCTGCGGCCTTCAGCGAGCTGCGGTTGGCGCTAAAGAAAGTGGAGACGGAGACTCACTGGGTTCCAGTCAGCTGGACTCACTCCTGAGATCCACACTGAAGAGAAAAGGGAAGGGCGTTGACAAAAATATGCAGGTTTTTAATCTTTCTAGTCTGCTGTGGCTGGTGTTGGGGGGATAACGGGAATAAAACGAGACAGCGGCGGATTGCTGTGTCGCCATACCTGAGCTGCACGGAGCTAAAATAAGCTTTTTTTTTGACTGAGATCAGGTCGGATTTAGACTTCGGCTGTGGTCTGGATGTGGATCTCCAGGTCTGACCAGATCTGACAGGGCTGAGGCGAAGGGCGTCTGTCCAGAAAAGGGCCTTGGACGTTGATCTTGGGCTCAGTCTGGGAGCTCCTTCGTCCAAACCAGAATGTGGAAGGAGCTTGGACCATCGCGGCACCAACAGTCCTGCCAGGACTCCGTCTTTAGTGTGTTTATAACATTAGACCATTAGAAACCAAAGGGATTGACATATTTCTTCTCTGGACAACTTTACATGCATATGTCTGTAAAAAACACAAACTCTGAGGGGAAAAGGGGAATTTGCCTTCTGTCTTACTATATTTCTGTGCTTCTATAATGCTTCCATGACTGTTTCTCCAAACAAAACATCGTCAGGTACACTCTCAAGAAAGGGCAGCAAGTATAATTGTATTTAAGAGAAATTAATATATTTTCTAATGTCCTCCGGTTGTTTTTTTAAATACCGTTTCTATACATAACTTGACTTTTAAAGCAACCTGATCTCAACTGTTGCCCCCTCTGTGACAGCTTTTTACACCAGAGGCGTCTCTTCTTTCACTCAAGTGTTTGGATTTCATCACCCTGGTCTAGTTTTCCCCCTACAAAGCACATAGAGAGCTGTTTTATTTAGGTGTTATATATTCCATTTAGGAGCATTTTAAAAAAGCCACCCTTCATATGAAGGTGCCCAGCATAACAGCTTTGCCATTTAAAGTCCCAGAACTGGACACGTTTGGCTGTCTGCTAGAAGAAAATGTTCACAATTGTGTTTTATTAGGGTGGAGTCTTTATTTTTATTCACATAAAAAATGGCTTCAGTACGGCTGCTAATAGAGGGTCCACAGCCACACGTCCAGAGTTTTAACTCTGAGAAATGCTAAGTAGCTGCTCCGGACTTTATGAGCATTAGAAGTTTATTGCTAATTTGAGTCTCCTATTCCCAGTCTAACTTACTCCGTTTTTACTTCTTTTTATAACTTCTAACTGGTTTTCAAAGCAGCTAGTCATTAATCCTGGCTGTAATATTATCATTAACAATGTAACAGCCCTGGTAGCTCCTTGGTTCTTTGCTGATAATGTAAAAGAGCAATATTTTTCACTTTAAAGGGATAGTTTGCCCTCTTTTTTGCTTTCTTGCAGAGATTGATGATGAGAAGATTGATACCACTTTCATGTTTATGTATTATTTATGGACTGAGAACCAAGAGGTGATTAGCTTAGCTTAGCTTATTTTAGGTTAGCTTAGCACAAAGACAGAAAACAGCGGGAAACCGCTAGCTGCTCTGTCCAAACTTGAGAAATATGCAAAAGAGTCTATGTAAGAGTAATCGTTTCACCCTGCATTGACTGGGAGCCATGCCATTGTTCCAACAGCACATTTTTCCGCAGTGGTCCAAAAAATGTCCTACTGGACAGAATGTTCATTAGTCTGACGGCCCGTAATCCCAAAAACTTTTCTGAAGGCCATCTGCTCTTTATATGTTGGTATATTTGGACCTGCAAGTGATTTCAACCAAAACCACGATCTTTTCTTAACCCTTACCAAGTGTTTTAATGCCTTAACCTAACCAGACCGTAACCACAGCATTGTTACACCATAATACACCATTATTTTCAATCAGGGAAAAGGTGACAGAGCAAGTCTTCATAGCCATAAATAATGGCAGTGCATCATTATTGGTTATCGGACACTGATAATGTACCTGAAAAAACACTTTCTTTGACAACCACATCTATAGTGCATTATGACTGCATTCATATGGAATTATAATGTGTTTATAATGCCTGATGATGCACTCATAAACACAGATAATACTCTCTGATGCATAATATCATCAGCTATAAAACATTATTGATGTGACTTTGTGATACATAAGTTCAAGTGTCTTATGAATGGTCATTGACTTAACAATTCCTATGACCTCTGTGTGTATAATGCATGATAAGCATACTTATCATGCATTATGAACTGCTTATAGCACTGTATAAAAACAGTTAAAATGACTGAATAAACCATGTTATTATTGTTATAAGGCATTATAACAATAATCAAAGCACATTATTGAGCATTTACCATGCTCCTGTATCATAATACTGTATAACTGCTGGTCTCTAACTGACATTGTTTTTGCAAGCTCATGTCTATTATGCAATATAAACATACTTATAATGCATTATAGGGATAAGATTAGCCTAACCCACTAACATAACTCTATTGCAACATTACACTGTATTATAAACATACTTACGATGTGTTATAATCTGCTTATAGCACTGTATAAATATAGTTTCACTCCAGAATATCACAATGCATTGCAACAATAATCCTACTGTGTTATGAAGTATTTTATAATGAGTTTAATATCGTCAGACTTTCTTATTGCGGGTCACTCACTGACATTGATGTCTATAATGCATTATAAACGTACTCATAATGCATTATAGGGATATGATTAGCCTAAGCACCCTAACCAACACTATTATCATGTGACAAGTAGTAAGTACACACAACGATAACTAATGATACTACATGAACTATTATGGCATTTAGCACAGAGTCCTAACTATACATTTGATTATGGATGTGTGTGTGTATGATTGTTGGTGTGAGTGTGTGTGTCTGATTGATGAGGTGTTTGTGTATGATGTTTGGGTGTGTGTATGATTGTTCAGGTGATTGTGTATAATTGTTGAGG
>CAFUXE010000481.1:365631-416487 GCA_903364295.1 Serranus cabrilla
TAATTGTTGGGGTGTGTGTAGATGTTTGGGGTGTGTGTGTGTGATTGTTGGGGTGTGTATAACACCCATCACTCTAACTGTAATTCATAAGACACTTGAACCTATAAATCATCATAAGTCACATCTTTAATGTTTTATGGCTGTTGATATAGTGCATCAGAAAGCATTATGTGTGTTTCTGAGTAGTAATCATGAATCATTATAAACACATTATAATTCACTGTGAATGTCCTCATAATGGACTATAGAAGAGGTCGTCATCGAACGTGTGAACACTTTTTCTACTTTACTGAGTTCATGGTCACGTGTCGCTCTGTAGAACTGATACATTACATTTATACACTTTACATGGAGCTAAAATTAAAAACAAATTATGTAACATTTTGTGAATTGTAAGAAATCATAAATGATCTTTTAGAAGGAGGAGGTGATTTCTGCTGCGCTCGATGCCAGTAACTTTAATCATATTTTCAGTTTCCTACAGTAGGAAACAGTTCACTTAATTTGCCATCAGTCATAGGTCATTTTAAATGTAAAGCTCACTCCTAAATTCAAAACACATATTGTCCCTCTTATCTGTTGTGCAATTTCTAACCTAAAATTGTTATGGTGTGAGTTGCCGAGGGTTGGCGATATTGGCTGTGGAGTTGTCTGCCTTCTTTGTACAAAGCGGCCAAAAATACATTTGAAAAACTCAACAATAATGTCTCTCTCCAGAAATCACGACCCTGTTACTTAAGATCATCTTTGAGCAGTTTCCTGTAGGAACTATGCTAGAATTTAACTGCGTTTCAGGGTGGGCTATCCCTTTAACTTCTCATACAGACTTTCACCATTCACTCAGTTCCTCTGATGAATGAATCAGAAGAGCTTAGAAGAACTCTAATTTCGTAACGTGGCTTGTTAAAAGACTTGCATGGACGGGCTGACTGGTGGTGTTTCCGGATGTCGATAGTTAATAATTTTCTTCTTTTTTTTTTTTTTAAACTTACTTCGTATTAGAGCTGCAAAAGTTATCAGCTGGAATTACAAGTCTTTGTTTAGGAGTCATACATTATGATTTAGGAGAATTAATTATGTAACGGGGAACTCAGATCTGTGAAATTAAGCAATTTGTGTGTATTTTCTTAGCATTGAGCCCTGAAAAATGTTTTTTGTCTTCGAGAGAACAGACTGTGGGACAAATTGGACTTCTTTTTTTTTTACACTGTTGTGGTTTCAGTATACTTGACCGCCAAATGGGCCATCCCCCTGTATGCTAAGCTAAGCTATCTCAATACTTAACTGCCGCTGGCTCAATACTTAACATACAGAAATACGGAAAGTGGTATCAATCTTCTCATTTAACTCTTGGAAATAAAGCCAACAAGCGTATTTCTTACATTGACAAATTATTATCGTAACTGTTTTGGGTTTTTGGGGTTTATACTAATAATTGGCCCACATACTATATGAATGATTATTTCTCATACACTAGCTGTATGTCCAGCTCAGGTTGCATTGCCCAAAATGTCTGTTTGTTTGTTTATTGTACCTTTTCCACCTACTATAATATTTATGTATTTCATTTGTTTCCATTATTAAAAAGGGTCATATAAATGTTCATACAGTTACGATAACATTTTAAAGGGACTTCATCGCTTTACTTTGCCCCTAGTATTTTATTCATTTTAGTACCACAGTAAGTTCCTTTTTTTATATATTTTACTCTTTCTCTTCAGATCTACCCCTCTGCCATCTATTTTATTGATCAGAATCATATTTGTACAGTCTCCAGAAAATATTTTTAATTTCTTGCTGTAAATGAAATGCTGTTGTATGAATTGACATTATTCTTGATAACTGCTACATTTTATATTAAAGAAAATCCAACTAAACTTGTTTTTCCAAGGTACAAAATGAATTCATGTCTTCAGCTAGAGAGCAGCGATGTGTGAGGGGGGAAAAATGTTCCAATGTTTCTGGGATTTGTGCCCTTGAGTGCCATTCACATCCATCTTTGTTCGGTTTTCAGACGAATATTCCAGCCACATCTTTCAGCTGCCGCCACAGAAGTTCGCTCCGGAGTGCACAGTTGTGTAAACAGAGCTGACACCTTTCATCTTCTAAATGACAGCTGTGGCTTTTACAGCTGAGTTAGATTTTGACAATATCGAAGTACTTTTCCCCACACTGCTATCGCTTTTAATTAATGAATTTTAAATAGTAATTTGGCGTCCTGGTGACTACGGTCGGATTGTAGACGCCAGCTGTCATTTAAAGATGATAAGCCAGAAACTGTATATTTGAAAATATAACTACTAATCTGTCACTGCTGATTTTCACACAACTCATGTATTCCTGTAAGTGTATTCAGAAACTATTTGTCATCATCACAAGGGTATTTGTTTCAGCCAAGGTTCCATCTAATGTTACATTTTAACCGAAATTTTAAACATAATTTCCTGAAAATCCGCAAAAATGCAAAATGCAGTCTTCCTACCACTACTGCATGAGAGTATTAGCTTTTGGGTGCATCGAGATAAAAGTTGGTTGGGCTAGTTCTGCCAATAAACCAGAAGAAGAGAGCCATAATGACATAATTTGAATATGAGTTATAGATATTTGCATATAAATGTAGCAGTAGGCAATTGGACAACATTTTATCATTGGAAGAACTTTGATTTCCAGTTGTATTCGGACTAGTGTTTGCAAAGCATGTTTGAGCTGGCTTTGATTGTATGCAGGTAAACCGTCTAGGTGGAGGGCATTGGCAGAAACATTTATCATCTCATCTCATAAACCCATAAATCTATCTGTATTCAAATGTAGCATTGTAGGACCATGTATCACATGAAACTATCATTGATGTTGGCTCTACATGACATTCTGTCTTTTCCTGCATTTAGCCTCATTTCAAGAAATTAAAATGTAGTCAGCCCATTCAGGGGCCACACCATAGTTTACAATGTAACCGTCCAATCAGGGACTGCGTTGTAGAAGATTACATAACATACAGGCCTTTGATTGCCAAACAGTAATGGCAGCTCCAGAAGGAACCAGCCCTAAGCTAACGTTAGGACTTAGCAGAGGCAGAGATGTTGTCAAAGTTCTATGTTCTAAGTTCTGTGCTAATGTTTATCCATGGTGTTTATCCTGTGTATCCACTGAACAGGCCACAGTGATACCATCACGTTTTTGGTGCACTGATTTGCTGTAGAAGTTTGTCAAGGCAAGTACTCCCACCCAGCTCCCGCTTGCTGAAAGTGTTCAGAATGGGGAAAAGGTTTGACCATCACGTAGAGCCAAATGGATGAAAATGTGATGGAAATGTGACATGTCTATTTGTTTTGTGTGTTAGTTGAGGAGCAATAGTCTCATCTGATGTTTCCATCTGCTGGTGTTTTTCATCTCCTCAGTAGAGCAAAAAACCTCAGCTGACATTTAGTTCACATGCTTCATATACATTGTGATAGATTCTTTTAGTCTGTTTCTATTGAACTGCATTTTGCTTTTTGTCAGTATACTAACTTTTCCACCCCAACCAAGTGATATTTAAAGTTTTATCGACTTTCTGGCATTTGAACTTTATGCACAAGTCGAAAATTAGCATAAAAAACAAACTTCTAGTTGTTACACTCTGATGTGCATGAGCTCCTTCAAATGATGTTGAAGATTTGTTGGATCAAGATTGAAGGAAATCCAGTTACCGCTGAAACCACCAGAGCTGTGCAGTCCAATTAAACCCCAGTGTCCTGCTACAGCTGTGTGCCAAATTACTAACTCAGATGTCACTGGACCTTTGAAAACAGTGGCTCTGTGAACAGGGGGGAGTCGGCGGGGGTGGTAAAAGGGGGCTCCTGAGAAGTCCAACCTCCAACCAGCGACCCACTGGAGGATTCATCGGGCCTCCGCTTGATGAAGTTCCAAAAAAATCCCCCACCGGTCCAAATCAGGTTGCCCAACCTTCACATTTCCTCTTTTCCACAATGTTCACTTTGATGGCTGTGCAGAGCAGGGGAGGGAGGCGGAGGTGGGGTTTACAGCCAAGGCGGATGAGGACGCAGTGAGGTGGAGGAGGAGGAGGTGGCAGGGAAGGTCAGGAGGAGGTAACGGCACTCGCTCAGGCCAAAGGGAGGAACCAGATATTCTACGTCTTGCTCTGTCTTCATGTCTTTCTCTCACTCTGTCTTTCTTCTTTATTAGGGTAACGGAATGACGGGGAGTCTACACATAAAGGAACATGGTGCTGTCCCATCATGCCCCCCGAACTAAGGCAGGTCGAGTGAGTAAGTAGGTGTGTGAGAAAGGTTTTCCCCTTCAAGCACATGTTAAACACTAGACTAACGCCACCCTGCGTTGTCCTGGGTCGCTCAGCGTTTGAGGGAATGCCTGGACAGGGACACTCTGGTATAGACATTCTGGAGGTTCTAAGTGAGTGTAAATCGAGCCCATTTCCTGTCACGTCGTTATGCCAAAGGCAGACCAGTGCTCGGGACCTTTTTACCAAAGATCTCATGAGTAAAGGTATCCCTGTCCCAGACATCAAGGAGCCAGTAGCCATGTTTCCATAGACTTAGTTTTATATGCATTTTTTTAAGCATCACATTGGAAAAGTTGTAGGGAAATAGTAAAATATAGATCAAAGTTACTTAATTTTGCCGTGTTTGTCGAATGTCGAATAGGTTCTGAAACATTGAACATTTGAATCAATGGCATACAGATTAAATGATCAAGTAGATTTCTGTTTTGATGAACAGACTAATTGATAGAACAGTGGCAGCCCAGTGCCATTTCTTTTTTTTGCAGCAAAGGTTTCATTAAATTTACCTGACACTTGAATTGAAACACAATGTATGTAGATGATACCACCTCTATCTTTCACTCAGTAGACTCAAGTTTGTCTCATTCACCTACTATCTCATCCACTGCAGATTCTTCAATGTGATCATTTCACTCTGGGTGTCAAGCTGTGTTTTGATAGCTCTCCAGTTGCCCTAAAAGGGAGTGATGCTCTCTGGACTTCTAAGACCTGTTTCTGTAACTAACGATGAGTGCCTGAATCTGTGTCATCAAAGGTAGTGATGGACATACTGTTTTGCTTCTTGGTTTCTTGACATGTCATCAGCCTGCGCCTTAAGGAGCCCACGCCACTGTCAGAGCGAGGTGAGCCCCGGATACTGTGCTTTCTTCTCTTACGACAGAAACACGTGTTCACGGATTAGGTTTCCCCTGACATGGATAACGAGAGCAATCGGCCACATATGCCAAGGTACTTTAGCTGAGTTATGATGTAATACTGAAAAATACTATGTGTGTACATTTGGGTCTGTGCATCTGATGAATAAAACGGAACAGTAAATGGCATTGCCCCTGCAGTAACTAGTAGCAAAAAAAGAGGTGCTCCCATAAATCTCCATATAGCTGTATAAAAGTCTGCCTGCGGCCCCTGACTGATTTAAGATAACAAATCCCTCGTCCTTTATATTCATCTGTCTCCTTCATCTCTTGAAGAGTGAGCTGCCATGTGAGGAAAGGGCAAGCGATGGCTTCCCCAGCTCTCGAACACTGGCGCTCACCAAATCAAAAACTTGCTCTCCGTCTGTCCCCCTCGTTCCACTGACTAAAATAGCTTAACAATTAGGACTACAATTTATAGTAAGTGAATTTCAGCTTTTATGTCAGATTCCAAAGATTATTTTGCAGTAAGGTCCATGAATTTCTCTCTTCTTGCCCTTTTGATGTATTTATTTTCATGTCCATAAACCATGCATTAATGGAAGCCATTGTTTAGGAGGTGGGGTCCAGAGCCAGACAGCCAGAGGCAAGAGAAGAAGTGGGCTGAGCAGACGAGCAAGGGGGGATTAAGTTGTGGAAAAGTCGGAAAACCCGTCCTGTCCTGGGCCCAGTGACATGTCATAGGGGTTCCTGCTCCGTCCTCCTGACGCATTTCGGAAACCGTTAAAGCGAAATGTCTCCTTCTCGCGTTACGATATGTGCTGCAATCATTTTGATTTACTGCGTTAAAATTACAGCGTCAGGGCCAATATCCTGAACGGGGCTCAATGTGATAAGTCCTGCTTGTGCGTAACAAGACAAATTGTCTCAAGCATCAGAAGAGGGTAAGAAGGAGGGGGGACCCATGCTCCTACTGAGATTTCTCATCTTTTTCATAAGCGCTCGTCCTGAATGAGCCTTTTCTTTCTCTTGCTTCTCTTTCTCCGGCGTTCAGCTATCCTGCCTGTGCCCAGCCTTTCATGTGGTGACTCAGTCCATCACCGTGGCTTTACCGTCGGAGCCAGCCAGCGATGCCGCTCTGTTTTCCTCATCCCCGGGTAAATGCCCTTGACCATAGGGAGACTGTTCTGTAGACTAATGGGGCTTCAGGCCAGGAGCTTCCGCCCACCCTGTCTCCTCAGCCTAATTAGCCCCACCATTACCTCATGTCTGTAGGCAAAGGTCTTCAGGGCATGTTACCTTGAGCTGTATTTCTCAATTACGGGACTTTAGGTACCGGAGGGTACGGAGCGAGGAGTGAACAGGGGATGCCCTTCATTCCTGCTCTGCCTGAGAACGCCTTTTCACCCTGATAAGAATTTGTGGAAATCATAACAACACGCTTGGTCTAATAGCCGTAGCGCAGTTGGTCATTAATGCAGGGTGGCGTATGTATACATTGCCTGCTGGGTCTGTGCAGGTTAACTCGTCTCTCTGTGTGCTTTTGAAAATGAGACCAAGGGGTAAAAGTTCATCTGGAGGGTCTGTGGCGCTGAAAATTCCTCTGACACATGTGGAGCTAAAGCAGGGTACAAGGGCCGAGGTTGCACAAAGGCATTGACTATGTTAGAGGAGTTCGGAGCTGTCCACCTGTATTTTCTTAAACTTTCTCTGCAGCCTTCCCCTGAGTCTTGTTGGCCTCTATAGAAGCAGTTTTAATTACACCGACTCTGAACTGTCATCTTTAAAGTTGGAGCACTCCAAAGGTCAGGACCTTCCTTGGTGTGCTACAAATTAGCCTCAACACTGCCATGATTTCCCCTAGTTAGGGTGAGTGAGAGGCAAAAAAATATCACCTGCTTTCCAAATGTGTCTATTTTCATTGCAGTGAAGCATTCTTTTAATAGTCTGTATTACCCTGATATGTTTCCAGCAGCGCTGTCATTCGAAAGACTTTGTGCAACTTTGTAAAACCCAATACATGCAAATGTAAGTAGCAAAACAGTGTTTCTCCACCTTCCAACCATACACCACTCAAATGGAATGTAGCAGTGCATCCAGCTGGGGTATGAGAGCCCAGCAGCAGTAGCCATGCTGACCCTGTGTAATGACGGTAAGTGGATTACAAGGAGGCCCTGGTCACTGGTCATTAATATTGAGTCCGCTAGAGTTACCTCCATGTGGCAGCAGCTACACTGAAGGGACTGAGCCCAGGACCTCCAAGATACCTGAGAAGCTCACTGCTCCATGCAGGGCCTCAGATGAGCTGACAGAACTCTGTAAACTGAAAAGGGCCACAGAAGGATCAAGACAGATCAATAGGACTTTTTTTGTTTTTGGGATTTAAGGGTTTATTATTGAATATAGTGTGGCTGCGTCTGTGATGACCTTCCAAATGTCAGCTATATATGTTTTATTAGATACGAGACATTTCTGTGTCTGAGAGGGTGAATGGAATTTTGTATGTGGTCCATTCAGCACTGATGTTAAGCCTCGGTCATACCAACATCTGGAATGTCATTATATTATCGCAGAATCAGCTGGAATTTCAGTGGATTTGTGCCAAATTTTGATATAACAGAGTAAAAATCAATCCACGCAATAGCAGTTATTGTGTGAGACAGGAGTGTACACTTGTGTGAAATGGCAAAGCAGACAGTGCTAGCTAGCTTTCAGCTCTAGCTATTGTGACCATGCTTATGGCTAACACTGGCCAGTTTACAGCTGCACATCGTGCAAGCTGTTAGCTTAATAGCTACAGTGGT
This sequence comes from Serranus cabrilla, assembly GCA_903364295.1. Lineage (NCBI taxonomy): Eukaryota > Metazoa > Chordata > Actinopteri > Perciformes > Serranidae > Serranus > Serranus cabrilla. The sequence continues at coordinate 373,593 of CAFUXE010000481.1, forward strand.
ATAAAAACTTCCCCAACTAGCCCTAGTCACTAGGCCACATCATGACAGTAGTTAAAAAAAAACACCTGTGTGAACTGTAATGCTAGCAACAGGCTTGCTGACAGCACTAGCGAGCTCTCAGTGATATTGTGGCCATGCTTGTAGCAGGTTCCCAGTCAATTAGTGTGTTAGCCACTAGCTTACCAGCTATAGAAGTTCACCAACCAAATCAGGGTATCCACAACATGACCAAGATTTTAGCACTGCTTATTTCACAATGATGCATAGACTTTCTGCAATGTTCTGACATGACTGATCCTTTATTCTAGATAATCATCAGAACATGCTGTAGCAGATACCTCAGACTTATCTCACCAACTGTACAAAAAAACTCTAAAACAATAACCCTCACATGCAGTTGGCAATGTCCCAAACACAGAGTAACAACTGGTGAACTTATTATGGCTTTCACACTTCTGTTGAAAGTTGCAGCTGCATAGGATCACCTCCTCTATTTTATCCTGTGCAAATGGCTGACGATTATTGATTTAATTTTTGAATATGTAGCCTATCTAATATTTGGTCATTTGTGCAGGTGTGCAGTCTCTATGGCTTCTGCACAACAGCCAGACAGAGGCCTTCATGTGTGGTCTTGACCACATATGTGAACTAATAGCAGGAAAATGTTGGATTCCCCAAAGAAATGTGAAGACATAAGTTTAATTTTACATACTGTAGTTCCACAAGGCTACATATCATCACATTATGAATCTCCACATTTAAGAAAACAGAGGTACACTTAACGAGCCGTATTCACAATTGTAAGCGCTCCCATGAAACCCTAGAGGCTGATAGAATGTATATGTTCGTGCTGATGTGGGTTCACGTTGCTCACAAAGACCTTGAAACAGGCAAGTAGACACGCCGTTGTTATTGCCATGTTCTCGGAAACATGGTGACATGTAAGGAGCGTTTGGCATCTCTGTATCAACACAAGGGCTCAACCCTGATCATGACAATCACAGATGTATCGCTCAGCTTGCTCCCAGAGCCTTAATGTTAAGGCCCTTGAACCTACATACTAACAACAAGATTTGACATGTTGTCATTCTATGAAGAAGAGCACTCACTGTGTGCTGTTTCTAATCAAGGACTCGCCCAGCCTTGATGGCCTGCCTGCCCACCTAGGAGGTATGATGAGGACTCACGTGATCCAAGGGAAGGATAAAAAACAAACAAAATCAAGGCTGAGAGGAGTAAATGGGACCAAATGAAAGTAGGGAGAGAGACCCTATTCCCTGCAAAGGAAGAAAAACAAGAAGCAGTGAGATTTTGTAATGGGTCACGTCCCTTTATGAGGTGATGTAATTTCCAATAGAGAGCCACAGGTCCTGTGAGGAACCGGGCTTATGGCTTTGCCAATATATTATGTGTTGAGTAGACAGGAGACTGGGCTACCAGGCCCTGTCTAGGCCAGACATGGGGGACAGAGGACAGATGTGTTCCACACAACACGTTAAAATGTCAAAGTGATCGTGAGTCACATGAAAGAAACCATGTGAGAGGGTCCTAGGACAAACAACCCATAAAATGGATCACCTTTGCCAAACTAATAACAGTTAGTTTTACACTCCAGTGTGATGACTTTCGGAACTTTGAGGCGTTTTTGAGGAAACGCAGCATGAGGTCAAAAAAGAAATGGCAGCCGAAAAGGGACATCTGACAAGCAAGGCGTCAGGAAAAGAAAGAGATGCTTAGGGCCTTGTTAGTCCAAATCCAGAGCAGAAGGGAGTTCTTCCCAGCAGTCAGCCGGAGCCTGTGTGTCATGTGTTAGCAGGTGTTGATGGCGGGGAGTGGTGCTGCAGCGGCTTAGGGAGCAGTTGAGGTTTTGGCTGCAGACAACAGGCGCTAATGAGTGATGCTCCACAGGGGCTGGTGTACAGCCAGCCAGAGGTTGAGAGAATGGAGCGCCCCTTTAACTGAAGCCATCTGAAAGGAGGAAATGCCCACAGTCCAAAGTCTGGCTGCCTGGCACTGTGACCACACTCCAGCCCTCCGTAGAGGCTCCCGCCGCGGGGCTGAACTCCACCCCCTCTCAGATTGTGCAGCGGAGCAGCAGTGGAGCTCACACGCAGGCCACAGACAGACTGATTAGTCCTCGGAGCTTTGTGATTAGACTACATTGTTAACATTGGAACAGCACTGACTTTGACTGCCTTTTTCGTGGCTTGTTGAAATCTTGTACTGAAACATATTATATTTCCAAAATTCTAAAGCTTCAAAGTGGCCAGTGGGATACTCCCTAAGTGCAGCTGTCCTTTTCTTTGAGCGCTGGAGAGGCTACTGTTTGGGAACAATAGGCGAGTGATAGTGATTACCTGATGCTTCTGCTATGCCTGTTGGATTATACTCTTTTACTTGTGCAATGACTCTCCAGTCAGCCAAAATGTTGAGTTATACAAGGCATTTAATGGTCCTGAAAATATGGTGTCAGGTATAAATAGTACTCAAATAGGACTTTATCTACTGATCCTACTGGAAACAACTTTCAACAATACAATTGGGGTAATGAATAAAATTGTTTCATTTTTAAATCTGCAACTACTTGGCATGAGCTCAAACGTAACAAATGTCTCACGCAGCGGGATGCATTATTTGACTCTGATTAATTACTCTAGAGCACCTTGGCTATTTTAGGTTGAGTGCGTTTTACTGTTTGCCAGGACATTGTTTTGTTTCCTTGTAAAAGACTCTTCCTGTGCAGTAACACGGTCAGCTACAGAGAAATTAAACAAACGTATTCTATGTCATCTCTGCATACATGACTTCAGTCAACCAAAGACTGATTATAGCCGTCAGTTATTTACAATGACACTGCAGACCGCACTGGCAGTCAGCTGATGCTGGACTCACCATCCTGATGCTGCGCCTGCCTGGTAATCACAGCGTGGGCCTGGAGCAATCAACTTCAGAGAGGTTTTATGGTGGCTCCCAAACTTAAATGTTCATATTTGACACAAATTGGCCATTCTACATCCACATATCACCTCTATGCTGACGGGCTATAGGAGTGCAGAAGTGGTGATTTTCTTTTAGTGGACAGGATTTTTCCCATTTTCCTTTTGTTATATCCAGTCATGCTAAGCTAAGTAACAAACCCATGGCTCTAGGCCCACATTTCACATGGGAGTTGTCTTTAAGTATGTTTTATATTTTTATGTTTTTCTTTTTCTCCAAACAATATGAAAAAGGTAGCTTACCTTTTAATTTACCTGGTCCAAGCGACAAACTTAGGGGCAGAACATTGAAGAGTGCCAAAAACTGCAATTCCTCAAATGGCCACTTGAGGCTGGCTCCAAAGGGCGTCCGTCCTCATAGACCCCCATGTTAAAATGGCCAACTTTACAACTGAAGTAATCATGTTTAAAGTCTGGTTCAAAAATGATTAATGACAACTGTGAACAGAGGTGCTTATTAACATAACACTCACTGAAAATGTAAAAGGCTTATGCGTAATTAAGGGCATGGCCGCTATGAGTGACAGTCGACTTCTTGCTGCATTCAGTCCACCTCAGCTCACCCCGGCTCCACCTCTTTGCCCCTTTTTTGCCACGGTGTGCCACCCACTTTGACTTTAATTTTGGCTCTTCAAAAACCTGTCATCACAGAAATGACATATTTAAAGCAGTCTATAACCTGCTCACAATTCATCAGAAAGTAAATATTACTTTGCTTTAAGGGGTCATACGATTTAGATCATAATTTTATTGTAACAAAAATGATGCATTTTCAGTGTAAATATCACAGCATGATTGTAGTACCACTTCTACTGTAATACAATCCCAAAAGTGGAAGGAATGAGTTTAAACTTTCTTTAATTGGATTTCTTCAGAATAACAAAAGGATAACCAAGACTACACAAAGCAGTGACAGAGGTGTACTGTTCTGTGCTCGAAATAAATGATGTGATGAACAACAGAGTTGTCTCCAGGCAAAGTCCTCTCTAAATTGCATTTGTCTGTCCACAGGAGAGGCTCTTTTTCTTTTCGTGCCTTTCACAAGGATGTCTCATTATTTCCAATGAGCAATATTCCTCTCCCTCACTCTCTCTCTCTTTCTCTTTCTTTTTCTGATTGGCCTGGCGGCGCCAACCCTGGAGCTGCACCAACATAAAGGTCTCCAGCAGCACCTCCTCTCTAATGATGGGAGGACAGCGGACCAGCCTCTTCTGTCAGTCACCTCTCACTACACTTAACATGTCGCCCTCTTCGTCGGTTCTCACCCTCTCTTCCCATCCCCGGCTTTTCCATTTCCATCCTGCACTCAACATCTATCTTCATCTCAGTTCACTGTTTTCATCCACGTGTTCTTCTTCACTCCCTTTCCAAAAACAGGCCGACCACTTTCTCCCCTTCCCTCCCTACTTTGCTCGTTATTATGTCTTTCTTTGCCCACTCTCTCCTCTCCTGTTTTCAACTGCTACCTCAGCTCTCCCTTCATCCTGAGACAGGGGAGGGAAGGAACAAAGGGCCCCTGATGTCTTCCTGGAGAGGTTATACAGCAAAAGTCAAATTGTATTAGAGCTCTCCGAACATTAGCGAGTGAGGCAGTGCCAAACGTGGACGGCCTCTCAGACCGCACTTTCAAAATAATAATTACACTGTAAGAGATGAAGCGAGGGAGACAGAGGAGCGAGGAGGTGAAGGGAGAAGGAGGAAAGAAAGAAGAGGGAAGATCTGTGTTTTTATTTAAGCGTGCTGAACGTCTTGACAGAGTAGAACCAGCTGCTATCTCTGGGCGAGGACAAGGGGGAGCAGATCAGTCTAGCAGAACCGATTTTGCCAGCTCAAGGGTATTTAAAGGCCTTCATCTAGTAAACAGGTCAAGGTGGGACCAACATATCCTCACATGAACCAAAAGGCTTTTTTAAGTAATTGTTTGGGCATTATTACTTTTATTTTGATAGTGGACAGTAGAGAGGGGACAGGAAATGAGGGAAGAAAGAGGAAAAAGGACATGCAGCAAATGTCCCTGACCAAACTTGAACTGGGAGTTGCTGCTATTTCTATATGATCAGTGTCTAACAACCCAAGGCCGGATTACTGACCGGGGAAAGTGGGTTCCTACCCGAGGCTCCAGATTTGAGCATGTCAGTTGATTCTCGTGATTTAATTGCCATATTCTTAAGTGGATTTGCTTAATTTAAACAAAATATTAACTAAGGTGTTTCTTTATGTATAACATCCATGTTGTTAACATGGCTTCATAATTACTTTTTCTATCTTCTATATTTATATATAATGAAAACCTGCAGCCTTAAAGAAAACGTTGCATCAGCGAGTCAGAGGTCCTGGGAATATTCAAGTAAATGATGATATGATTTTCTCTAAGATGTGTTTTGTGGTCACATGTGCTCATTCAGCTTTTCTGGAAATACATAAAAGCTCTCGTAAAGTGCCTCGATGATTTCCCAATAGGAGCCAAGTGTCGCCTTGCAGAATTGCAACCAAAATAAACAAAATGTGTTTTAAGTCATGAAGATGTAGACTTTGTCATTGGTTTTCCCCAGAAGCCCTATGGCCATAAATCTTGAGTTCCTTCTATATTTGACAAGCGTCCATCCACTCCAAAGAAAGCACTGGCACTAAGTGATCACCACTTGAAATACATACTGTACACAGAATTTCAAAACCACAATTGCAGGTTTATGTCCATAAGAAGCTCAAGCAATGATATTGTTGCAAAAAAAAAAATATTCTCAACAGTATCATGTTTTGTTTACCAAGACCAAGATTTTGATTAATTTTCATGTACTGGACATTTTGCAACCAAGTTTTAGGACAATTTTAAACATTTTATTAGAAAAACACTGCAGTCATTTTCTCTTTTAATTCAAACTTAACGTGAGAATATCTGTATTTTGATGGGTAACATCACACAATAAAGGGTTAATGTGGAGATATTCTTCAAACTATGTGTGGGTGTGTATAGATGGACACTACACAGGTGGACTGGGCACACCTTCACCTAAAAAACGTCACAGAGACATGTACTAATGAGGAAGAGGAAACGTAAAACAACTGAGAAAAGAAACAAAAAGCCACAAAGCAACTACAAAGAGAATTAAAACAACTGCAAAGAGAGACAAAGCAACACTAAAGACACTCACAACAACTATGAAAGGGGTCAAAACAACCACAGAGATACACAAAACAACAAAACAACTACAAAAAGACTAAAAGTAACCACAAGGACAAAACAACTACAAAACTGAAAGTGAAAAAAAGAGATGCAAAAGCCAACAAAAGTGCAAAATTATTAGATATCTTGTCTTTATACTGTCTTTAGACTACAAAGAAACAGAATATCACCACAAAGAGACACAAAACAACCACAAAGAGACTCATAACAATTTGTAAGGGGGCAAAATGACCACAAAAAGATAAAAAAAACAACAACTGCAAAGTGATGCAGAACACAGCAACAATAAAAGGGGGCCAAACAACCACAGAGGGACACAAAGCAACTAAGACGAGTCTCAAAACGACTGCAAAAACATCCATGGACAAAGAGGTAACTAAAAAAAAGGTTGAGAATGAAGACACACAGTAAAACCACAAAAAGATAAAAAAACAAACAAAAAATGCCAAACAACTACAGTCTGTTTGTCTTGCCCATATGTGGGACAGATGGTGGGGCCTTGTCATGTCTGTGTCCAAGGCCCGTTGTCTTATGATCCATCTATGGTGTGAATTAGAATAATTATGTCCAGTTTTCTTTGGCACTTCTGTCTTTGCTTCCGTTATCACTCTTAAACAGTTTGAGTTTCCATTGGCCTCCTGTACCGAGCCTATTTAAACAGTCAATAAACCAGACAATTACTTCCAACAGCTGAATGATGTCATCATTGTCTGTCAGATTAAAAAAAGGAAAGTCAGAGATGACCTTGTTCGCAATGACCCAGACTCTGTAATGTGTGCCATAAATTGTTCCTTGGAAGAAACTTATACGACAGGTCTTCAAGCTTCTTGTCCATCACGACTCACCCATGCCGAATCCCATTTAAAAGCACTTGGCCTTTCTTTTCCGTGCCTAAAAACACAGAGGATTATGGGAAATGACATGCAGGATTCTGGAGCTTTTTACAAGAAGGGGATGTGGTCACGGCCTCTTGTTAGAGTCCCTTTTACTGTTTTCTATTTTGGAACCTCACATGGATTAGTGCGACACATCTCACAGGTGCTCATTACAATGACCAGTGTCACCCATTTCCTTTGCTGCTCTGACCGCACAGCCATGAGGCGTGCTGAACTGGACTTGACACGAAGCCTGTAAAAACATCAGAGCTCTTTGGAGGATGTGAATCCGTGCCTGGAAGCAGGGGGGAAAAAAACACAGGAGATACGCTCTCCAGCTCCTTTCAAACCAGGAACAGGAACAGTAGTCGGCGCACCTCCTCCTCATCACTCTTGTTACTCACGCACGCTTTTTGTGTATGTTTAATCTGAGTCTTAATGGAGTGTTGTGGAGGTTGGACACACTGTGAACGGATGCAATCATGATGTCCGTGTGTAAAGAAGCCGGGCCGCAGTACCTTTCTGAGTGTGTCATCGGCGTGTTTCCATGAAGTTCAATCAGCGACTGAAGTCAGGCATCGGAGAAAAAGCATGCAGAGCACTTGTGTTTATTATGCTGTATTAAGTTTGAGTCAAAGAACATCTAAGAGCGAGCAGGTGCTTCTGAGCTTGGAGCATATTTGTTTTACTTAGTAAAAGGCCCAGGATGGGGAGAGCGTTTCATTTAATCCCTTTAACGAACAGCAATTAGGCTCACTAATGAGACCTGGGTTAGATATATTAGGACCCTTGTATATAGTACTTTCCTTCCCTTTTTGTTTTCCTTTTTAGTCTCCCATCCTTCTTCTCTTTGTTTTTTACTGCTTTACGTCAGCTCTGTCTGAGTTCACTCACCAGAGTTTCTGAGCTCCATTGCCTTCAGACCTCAGAACCCTGTTGCACATTCTCAATGCCTCTTAATTTAGACTACTTTCCCCCGTTCCAAATAAAATACCTGGAGGGAGAGGCAAACTCATAAATCCACTCTTCTAACAACAACAACATCCACAGTGATCTCTCTTGATACCAGAGATGAGCTACTACTTCTCCTCCCCCCCTGGGGGATCCTAGGTGATTGATTTACATGCAGGCTCAGTCCAAGTTACCCGAATGCTTTAGGAGACAAAGTAGTTCCACCTGCTGTGCCACCACGCGCGCCAGGCTGAAAGGGATAAGTCTTTGCGCCATTGGCTCTCCTGGCAGACGAGGCTAGTACCAGAGGAAATCTGTGGTTTCATTGGCTGTGAGATACGCCTTCATCCAGTCAGTCTCAGGACATCATGGATGGGCAGCTGCCAAACAATAAGGACACACATTTCTTTGAGAAGGAAAGTTTGATCACAATGACTAAAATATGTCTGCACCCCATTAATGAATCATGCTGCCTACCACAGTGCGAGGCCCATGTGCCAATTATGAGACAATGGGCCCCTGGGCAATGCCATGCAAAAGGTTCCATAACCAAGACACACAGACTTAATACGTGTTTAGCCTATTTTAGTTTTGTTTTGTGTCTCTCTATACTCTTTAAGGATCTCTTGGGTTTTGTGTCTTTTTATGGTTGTTGTGTGTAACATAGTAGTTGTTTTGGTTCTTTTGGTAGTTATTTTTGGTCTGTGGTTGTTTTACCCCTCTTTTTGAAGTCTTTTTGAATCTCTTTGTTGTTGCTTTGGGTCTTTTTGTGGTAATTTTGTGTCTCTTTGGCAGTAGTCACCCTTGAAATCTGACTGGCCTCCCTTGGTGCATCCGATTATCCCATAATGAGCCAATCATTATACTATGATTGGCTACCTGCCCCGTTAGAGGCGGAACCTTAAGCTTAATTATTTGAATTTTTAATTAAGGACTTAAATAATGTATGGAAGCTTTTTATTACATCCAAATGATACCTGGTGACTGTTTATCTTAAATCGCAATTTTAAACAAAGGAATGCAAGAAACTGTAACAAATTGAATATTTGTAATTAAAGTAGATGTCAATATAGACAAAAAATGTAAATTTGATGTTATTCTGGTGTGTGTGCCACTCCTGCAAAAGTCAGTGCCACCACTTAGGCAGAAAAGTCTGGACAACCCACTGTCTCTTTTTGGAAATATGGTAGTTTTGTGTCTCTTTGTGACCATTCTGTATTTCTATGTGGTTGTTTGCCCATTTTCATAGTCATTGTGAGCCTCTTTGTGGTCTTATTTTGTGATTTTGTACATGTGTTGGTCTCTTTGCAGTCGTTTTATGTATCTTTGTGGTCATTTTAAGTCTAATCCCCATTGTGTCTCTATGAGTTACATTTTGTAGGTGTAGGCCATTATTATATGTCTCCATCCACTTATGAAATTGATATGTCAGGAAAATCTAGTGCTTATTTAACATGCAAAAGACAGCACAGAGGTTTTTGCAGATTTACACAATAATAAAGTACAATCTATGCATTTATCGCTTTATAATTCATGTATCTTTGCATCTTAACATATACATGCATTGATTGCTTTATTAACTTTGAACTGAGTGAACCTGTTTGCTGAGTCTAAACAGAGAGTATCCACCCAAATAGACTGTTTTCACTTGCCAATGTTTGTCTGCAGGACACTGCCAAACCAGTAGTGAGAGAGGAAATAGGCTCTCAAATATGTGGTCATGTGGACACTCTAAAAGGAAAGCATACAGGGAATTTATTGTTATGACAACATTTGACTTTACATTTTATCGTGCATGCCTCAAACTTATATCCAGACTGTTATTGCTTTTAGTGTGCATGTAATTATAATAATATATCATTTTTTGGCTTTTAATTATTATTTTGTATATATCTCTTCTAAGTCTTATTTGTAATTGTAATCTGATTATGAACCTGCTTAAAAATAATAAAAAGAAAAAGAAACACAGAACTATATAGTAGTACTGAATTACATTACACTGTGGTCATATTAATTTAATCCTTTTGCATACAGAACGCTTGTATGTTTTATTTTCAAACTTTGGGTTTGGTTATGTTCGACCCAACTCGCTTTCCGTCGTGTTTGGCTGTATCTTAGCAACCAAAGAGGACCGGAAGATAGAGCGTGTGGTTTCCACGGACACCTGTGACACCAAACTGTCGATAAAAGTTTGTGCTAGAAAAGACACTTGAAATACCCACACATACAGATAAACATACGGTAAGTTTGCATTAAAGTATATATGTAGACGTAACAAAAGATAGTAGAAACACGTAACATGTGTTTTACTGACGAGGAAAAGCGAAACACGGTTGTAGTTCGGTTAACGTTAACTAAATAACAGTTTTAACGAGCGTAACTACAGCGTGAGTTAGCCAAGTTAACACGCTAGTCAGTGTTTAGTTTTGACGACGAAATTAATGTAGAACGACGAACGACCTAACAAACAACACATCGAGCAACAACATGTGCTCTAATATTTAAACTGCCCGTCAAAAAAGGTTAAATAAAGTTAATGCTACAGAAAAAAACTCTAACGGTATTTTATCTTCCACATTTACTATCTGCAAACTTAAAGTAATGAATACATTATTGCATCACTCATTTTAATCAAATAATATAATACATCCTATTTTAAAATGGGTCATTTGAGTTACTTTTGACTCTAAGTTTGCTTTGATGCTTATACCCTTATACCCAGGAATCTTTGTTTATTGAGTTTCTCTCCCAGTATTTCTTCCAACAGTGACTTTAGCAGTGTTCATCACATAGATATTAGTGTAACATAATTATATGATATTTTCAAAGGCTTGGATATCTTAATGCATTTGGCCTAAATTTTGATTGAAAATGTATTATGGCTGTAACTAGCAATTATTGTCATCATCAATTAATCAGACAAATATTTTCTTATTTAATCATTTAAGGTATTAACAGTGGGATAACTGTCAAAACCGCCTGTCACAATAACCTTATGCCCAACCCTTATTTTTACAGTCCATGAGCCCAACATGACATCTTCAGATAGCTTAATTTGTCTAATCGACAGTCCAAAAAAAATCTCAAAAAAAGTCAAAGACGTATATCAATTTTATATCGATCAATAAATTAATCAATTTGCTAATAGTTTAAGCTCAGAAATGTATCTTATAAATATTTTAGAAATCTCTCATGGCCATTACTTTATCTCTATATGGGGCTCAGAGTTGATGTGATAAAAATTTAACAGAAAAGTAAAGAATGCTGAAGCCACACATTGTTTAAAGTGTTGTTTTTGTTTTTATTTTTAGTTCAGAATATCCAGCTGGTGCTATGGGGGTATCACTGACGAGGGCAGCCCAGTGGACCACAGCCAGCTCTGGTACTGGCAAACTTGAGCTCACGCCAATGAATGAGTCCTTGTTGAAAGAAATCCTGCGCTTTGTGGAGCAGTTCAGCTCCCAACACCCACAGGAGGCCGAGCATGTGTTCAAGGAGCCTCTCCGGTGGAGTACCACTTTAGTGGCATCTGATTTCAAAACAGACTATGACATCAGGTTGGTCTAATCATGAGGGAGGCAGCTGGTTGGCCAGTGCTCTCAGTATTACGTGTCTGTGCAGGATATGCTGTCACCATGGTGTCCAAATGTATTTTACCTTGGCTATACTCAAAGCAGTAGGCTATAATTAATTTGTTTTTCAGCTTCAGTTAGACTGAGCACATTCCATTTTATTTCATCAGAAGTTCTGGTCCACTCTCAGTGTGAGGTTAGCTTTGTATCTCGTAGCTTGGAAGCGGAGAAGTACAAAAACAAAAATACAGACTCTGATCTTCGTTAAGTGTTTTGACATTTATAATCTAATACAAAAAGTCATGATAGGGATAAGTCTAAAGTATTAAAGTATTCTTTTCTCCTCAGTGACTCAGATGTGCAGTCCCATGAGAAAGACAGTGAAGGGCATCCATTGTTGCAGCTCTCCCCTCCCTCTGTTTATGTACGCAGCTTTAGCCAGCTCTCTAAACTTGTTCATCTGGCAGATGATAAGAAGCTGGAGGAGGTTCAAGCATGTCTAGAAGGTAAGCATGATGACCACAGGATGAGATTTGAATCTGATTTGCATTCTAAGTAGTTCAGCCACCCGCATACCTCCATAACCCACAGACTTAATTTGTTTGTCCTCCTAGTTTTTCTCTACAACAGTCCAATTATGCTGCCATTGGTAATTCTTTACAGATATGTATTTACTTTAGGGCCGCTGCCAAAAAGAGATAAGGTAATATGTATTTGTCTGACAGAGGAATACGTGATGAATATGGAAAAAAACATTTCAGACAGAAGATGTTGGATAAGTTTGTGAAAAGGAATGTGTTTGGAAAAAAAAAACAATACATGTGATGCCTGTTGTAGTTCAAAATGAACCCCACTCACATTTTTGGAAACACGGAGAACAGCCTCTGAATCTGTTTTTTTGTTTAGAAAATATGGACCCTGTGGTGAAGATTCTTGGTTCCAGCTTTGCCAGCATCCTGGAAAAAGAAGCCACTCATACTGATGTACTTCATCTGGCAGACAAAGTGAAAGATGAAGGCGAGGACTCAGAGGTCGAGGTCAAACTGTTTCTCTTGCTCCAAAATATGGACAACCAGCTCCTCAGCAAGTGCCTCCAAGAGGTAGCCGGGTAGGTGCTTCTTCAATCTCTTACACGTTTCTACACATTATCAGTGACATTCTTTAAGCTTTCTGCAAAGATCACAGTTCAAGTTACGTGAATAAACAATTATAAATGAGTGTGAACATTTTATTTAAAACATTTAAACATGAAAAAAATCCTCTATTCAAGCAGATCATGTGTGTCTGTATTGAGTGTGACAATATCATAGCACGATGTTCTATTGAACATTATTATTATCTTACAACCCCAATTCCAAAAATGTTAAGATGCTGTGGAAAAGTCGTCTGTTTCTGATAATGATAGAATATGCACCCTGTGTGTCTTTCCATATAGTCAGCGTGCTTGCCAACCCTTTAGATGGATTCTAGAGATTATTTTTATAACAACTTAGTACTTTGTGATAGTAAGTCACTTAATAACACCTTACTTTCTGCGTAGTAAAAAACTATCTTTGATAACCCTGCAATTGCCGATATGTGATCCACTCGCCAATCGGCAAGCCTATCTCTCGGGATTTAGTCTGATTATCTATCCATCCTCCACGGCTATCCTCTTTCCCTCAGACCTAACCAGTTTCCCTGCAACGTGTGGTTATTTTTGATTGGAATAGGCAGTGGGTTTAGAAAAGGAACCATGAATGAATGAGATGAATTGAATGTTTGTTTTGTTTTGTTTTGCTACATTTTCATCACAGACAAGTCAGCCTGGACCCCTCCGCGGTGAAGAATGAAGTCGAGTTGTTGAAACAGTTCTGCAGTGAAGGGGAAAAGAGGGTGTTGAAGTCGGTTCGATACACATCAGGTTTGAATTATCTCCACATTTCACTGGGATGCAAGGAAAGCAATTGCTATTAACACTAATGCTGGATATTCCAAAGCATAAAAAGTCTGTGTTCAGCCGCCACAAAAGACATGGAAGTCATTATATCTGTCAGATTCCAGTTTACCAAGTCATTAGTCAGTACATGTTTTTCGCTTCATTGCAGTATATCTATCATGGTCTAACAAAGCATGTGCATACTAAGTGGTAAAAGCAGTGAATGCACCCATTTCTCATGTTGAATTATCACGGTCAATGAAAATACACTCAAAATACAAGCAGCCTTAAAATATGAGCGTCACTAACCATAGACCTAGTGTTGTCTTTTTGTTCTTTAAGGGGAGATAGCAGGTTAACAGTAGGAGCCACATTGAAGTGGTGTACATCATCTGAAAGCTGGGAACCTGGAGATTAATTTAAGATGCAGTTTAACACTGTGTTTCACTGTTTAAATTTTTTCTAGTCATAGATTTGTTATAAAAACACTTTTTCTGATTCAACACCTATTCAAATGCTGAAAGTTTAGCGTGTATAAGGACTTAAAATGCTATAATGGAAATATAGAAGGCCAATGCCACGGTCAGTTATGTCTCATGAGCAACATTTGGGTTGGGGCCATTTGTTTACAAAGCTTTGATGGAATATTTTACCAATTTTGACCACTCAAAAATTGATAGTAATGGTAAAAAAAGCCATGTTGTTTTTCCCAACCCAAAATTTTGCTTTAACATGAACGATTATTTATGACAAGCTAGCATGATATGGTCAGTGGATATCTCGGCTTATCTAGTATCATATGATACCAGTATCTCTGCTCTAGCTGTAAAACTGAGCCTACTACAACCTCTAGACAGTAATGTTGGCTTGGGGATGATGGCGTCCTAGCAGAGTTAAAGAGGTTAAGTGGATGATTTATATTGCAAGTGAAACCGTAGCTCAACCCTGGGCTCACGTCTCAGACCTGTGCTCCTAGGAGTAATATGTCATCCTCTTAAGCAGCTCAGGCATTGTGATGATTTCTCTTTTTGCTCCATTGTTTTCCTCTTTTTCCTTCGTCCTTTGGAGGCAATCTTGTTGTTATCAGGCTGCACTACATAATATAAAGTTCTCTGCAACTGCCAATTTTCTTTTCCTTTTCATTTTAGATTATATATTTTCAAATGGCTGCCGTGCCCCTCCATGGAGACAGGTGCACAGTGAGATTTGTTACCTTGTGATTGAGCCTTGTGACACTGAGACCCTCTACATCACCTGCAGCGCAGCTGGAGTTTTTCTCAATGGGGTATGGCCTGAACGATAAAGCACTGTAGACTACATCAGCTGCAACAGTAATAATGTTTTTCTTTTTGTGTGTGAGGAAATGTTCAGGGAGGTTACCTCCTGGAAAATAATTTCTGATAGGCCAATTCATCATTGTACAGTCAGTTCAGTGGCTGCAAATTCACCTCTGTATGTTCGGTATGTAGCGCTCCAGTGATTCTGAGAAGATTTATTCTGGGTTCCTTTAGTCCAGTTCTTGAATCATAAATTTTGAGTATGAGATAGACCTTACCAAATTTAGTTTCTGTGTGTTTCCTCCTCCCCAACAATTGTTACAATACCAACCTTCTATCCAAACCACAGCACACAGTTGTCAGTTACCTGTAAACTTACCCGGGCAGGTGGGTTTTATGAAGTTGATTCTCACACTGAAACTCTTTCCTTTGTTTAACCAGGTAAATATCTTGTTGAGACTAAACTGCTAACAGCATGGTAACAGCAATAAATCAAATAACATGAATAGACTAAGACAACTATGAAGTAAAGATGTGTAAACAGTGCTGAGTTTCCAAAACTAGTAAAATAAAATTAAAAACAATACATTTAGTAGCAAAGGCATTCACTAAGAGTATATTCTTCCAGACTCAGGTTCACCAAGAGTAATCACTTCTGACATTTGTAAGTCCTTCTGTGCATCGTTCCAGCTGGACGGGGTATTTAAACAAAGTACGGTGGTCTACAAGATAACCACACCCAGTGATAAAATGTAGAGCACAGTGGTATACTGCATCCAACATCAGCAGACACTAACAATGTGCAGTCATTAAGAACAGATCAACATAAAGTTATACAAGTTCATAGTACACTATCACTAGACAACAACAAAGTAACAAAAGTTTTCTGATATTGGTAAAAGTCTCTTAATAACTTTTAGTAATAATAATAGCATGATTCGTGTTTGTAACATGTGTACACTGCCCTATGTTTATACTATGGATCAGGTGAAAGCTCAAACTATAGCTCCATTTTTTTAAGTATGTTCATAAATATGCCTCAAATTTGTCTGACATACCTGGTTTTTAAAGGGAGGGTGGGGTCATTTGAGGTATTCAGGAGTAACGGCATGGAAGCTTAGAAATGTACTGCTGTGGACAGTGGCTGTTGCAAAATGAGCCACTTAAAAAGCTCTCTTCAAAGCGACTACACACATCTGACAAAAACAGTAATTTTACCTTGCACAACACTAGAGTTGTTGATCTACTGCTGCCTCAGTTGGTTTGTTTGTTTGTGTGTAAATGGTTAGTTTGGTTTCACCAAAGTCACACCACACAACGGACAAACTAAACTAACAAAGCAGCTGTAGACTAGCAAACACTGTGTTCTCTGAGGTAAAATCACCGTTTTATTTCAAAGGAGTTGTTGGCTATGAAGAGAGCATAAATAACGGCTTCAGTTCCCTGTTCAAAAGGACTGTGTGATGAAAAAGGTCATTATTATTAATGCAGCGTACGCTGAAAATAATTTTTTAGGTGCCTAAAATATATTTTGCTGCTGCCCCCTTTCCTAACAGCACATTGCTTAGCTTCCATGTCGTTACTCCTGCCTGCTTCTCCGCACTGATCACTGTTTACTGTAGGTAATAAACTGACTAACAGGCCAATGTTTTGATGTATCAACTTTAACTAAAAGCAATGACATATCTGTATGTGAAGTTTTCCCCCCAAGTGTGAATTATTGCATAGAGAGCTTTCAGATACTTTCCCAACTGCTGGAATCTCTCTGAATGTGTTTGCAATCATTTCTAAGAGGGGATTTTGCGTGCTGCAGCACCTTTCACTCTTTCACTGACATTGCTGACAAGCCATAGGTTTCCTGCCTCTGTTTCTTCACCTGGAAATAGTTCAGGCAAGGTGAAAAACTACAACCCTAAACTGAACGAGTGACATTGATGCAACTGAAACCTCAAAGAGCAGTAGTGTCTTAAACCTAATTTAGCGGTTTACATGGTTTTACACTTCCTCCGTGAGGCTGCCTGGAGATACTCTGAGCTTTCTAACCTCAGCTATTCCAGCTGACATGTGGGTCACATTATAATTGTGGTTTTAAGAATTAATGAAGCTGTTTTTCACTTTGTTTTCACAGGGCATAAAACAGGAGGGGGAGGAGAGAGGCTACGAGCGATCAAGTGATATGTACAAAGACCTGGTGACGCTTCTGAAGAGCAGATCTGCACATTTCGCTGAGAACATAAACAAGCAGGTACAGTGGAACACAGGCAGATTTAATTATCATCAACACATTAAGACCTCCTTATTGTAGCCTTGAATTTTCACTCACTACGCAAGAATGTGTGGGTGTTGAAATGCTTCTTTGTCCCATGAACAAGGTCCTTCTCTCTAAACCTCTGATTTGATCCCTGATGCTGTGTGACTCATACACGTAAACAGAGTTTGGATTGTGTAATCAGCGTCTGTACTGTTCCACTCTAGTGAGCTAGTGTCTGGTTGTCACTGTGTTGAAAAATTTCTGAAACCGACCTCCTCCGTGTTCCAACATCAAAACAGCACAGCCTCATCCCGCTCACCACCCACCCCCTCAACACACACACAGACAGACAGACACACACATGCTCATTTCCAGACATTGAAATACGCGTGATTTATTCAGTAGTGCTATTTCCTGCTTTAGTAATTTGACGACATAACAAATCGCCTCAATAATAGATTCCAGCTGCACGCAAAAATCTGTTAATCATTTAAAAATATGATCTTTTTTTTTTCTCACTCACACTGATGTTTGTTGGAAAATGTGGCCTCATCAAAGCTTTTAAAGACCACTTAATGCTCACTACCTGCTTTGAATCGATCTTTTATCTTTGAAATTCAATAAATAGATTTTTGTTTTCTCTTATGTCATTGTCAGTAACTTGAATTGTAAATGATGAACATGTAAGTGGAAGTGGAAATCTTGCTCACACAGAAAGAATCAAAAGTACAACAGTTTATGTAATGTAATTTACAGACTAGTATTGGCCAGGAGATGGATTTTTCACAATGCTTTTATTATAACAGATGATTGGATAGCATTTTTTGGGGATAAAAGACGGAAGAAATTATTTTAGAAAACAAAAATATTCCGTATCAGGATTTATTATTGCAGTCACTGCTGTAAGTTGTCTTTATCGGCTGTGCTACATGTATGGACTGTAATGTTGGTCTTTCTTTTCTGGTCTCAGATGGCTACAATAATCTTTTCCTCCATTTCAACATCAGGACATCAACAGATCTCATTGTTGATAGATTTTTTTGATACTGCATTGCATGAACTTCTCACACATTTCCAGCCCTTTGCCTCTTTGCAGTGACTTTGTCTGTGATCGCACCACAATTCGAGTTTGATGTAAACACACCGTTAGTTCTTTAAGATGGGACTAGCGTACAGTGTAGAAAAGCACTTCTATCTCTGGAGTTGTTATTGGTCCATAGTAAAGTAAGCTGGAATGGGGTTAGTGAAACCTTTAATAAACCAATGAGTAGTGCCAGGCTGAAGAGTGTAAAAAAAGACATTCAGGCTTTTATGTTTTACGAGTCCTGTGTGAAGAGTGATGCTTTGAATCTGAACAATCTAAAAATGATGGACAGCCGCAGTAAAAATTGCTGTGAAGCAGTTTGTGGAGGCACAAATCATTGTCAAGGTCTTTTTCTTCTGGATTCTTAAACTCCTTTGATATGTGCCTCGCCGTGTCCTGTAACATTTGTTTCACTCTCACTGCTGAATATTTTCTCTCTCCCTCTATTTGAGCTAATCACCTTCATATGATGGGGTCGACTCAAAAACACATCGCTTTGAAATTCATTTGATTGATTGCTGACGACAGCAATCAAATAGTGCAATATGCATCCTGTGTCGGAGATATTAGGTAATTGCAGTCATTCTTGTGGACATGATCCATTCCAGTTTTAATTTGAGAGAGCAATAGCAGTGGTGTCTGTCAGAAACACAATCTCGCATAGCTGCAGCTCAGTTCCCTGATTGCAACGCAGAGAGCCCAAACTTGGAAGGTGATAGCCAAAGATAACAACACCTAATCTCCAAACATATCTGCTCGTTTCCAAAGTGAGGAAGCAGGTCTTTTTTAACAGCTATATTAGATTAGACAGCCTCAATCAAATGAGCAGAGGCAGCCAAAGGAGACGAGGGCTGCAACACGGGGAGGAAGCAGACTCGCCTCCTCTGTTCAGTGTTGTGGATTCGTTTTGACATCACAGCGTGATTGGAAATTGGACATGCGGTGTGTTTGCATGCACAAGACGCTCAGTGAAGAGCAAAAACTCCCTTGGTTGTAGATTTGTTTTCGTTATTCACATCCTGAAATTAATATAGACTGTCTCACTGTCATAATCAGTCAGTAGAGAAGGCTCGAATCTCCCCACTGACAGATGTTTTATGGCCAGTGGCTTCAGATTTGCTGCCTTGCTGATTTTCCATCAGTATGGATCAAGTAATTAGAAACAAGTCTACCCCAAACACATGTAAATAGTTGGGGCTTAGGCTTTAGCAGTCAAATAAAGAAGTAAAAAAGTACTAATGATTGAATGTCACCTGCTATAAAACGTTGAGAACTGCAGGCGTCAGTCCTGCTTAACGCAGCATTTGTCTGCAGGCCTGTAGAGTTTTCAGATGCAGAGAGGCACCTGTAGTAGGACTTTTTACTGTGGCATGTCAAGGAATGTGGAGTGTTCCCTTCTGTGTAAGCACATGGACTATGTCCATTTCACATATAATAGAATTAAAGAAGGTTGGTTAGCCTAATAAAGTCCGACTGTGGCTCTGTGGTTGGGTGAATTGACTTGTATGTTTCCAATAGCAGGTCACTTTGTGTTTTATGAAAAACAAGTCTTTGGAAAAGTGACCGGGCATGCTTGGCTCCAGCTTGTGCGTGAACACAAGCCATAGAAATACATCTTAATTCTTTTTCCCTGCCCTTTAAAATGTTGAGCCCCTAACAACCAATGACAGTCTGAGGTTTTTCTGCAGAGCAGGTGTCTGTGATTAAAAATTCTCCAGCCTGCAAACCATTCATATGTGTCTTGTTGGCATTCGTGTATAGGTTGTAAAGTTTGGTATAAAGACCTTCAGAACTTCAGAAAAAAAAAAGCATAACTGAATAACAGTGACACAAAGGCGTTACTTTGTCTGTGCCAAGCTGCAAGGTTTAGGTGGAGGAATGAACAGAAACAATAAAGTTTTTGATATTGTTCAGCTAATTAACAGAGGGACCTGTTCTGTGAAAAGCACAGGGAAAGAAATATTTTATTCCATTCCTCAATAAAGACTGAATTATTATGTAGGTCTGCATATTGTTTAAATGGGCTTTTATGTGAATTTGATGTTTTTCATGTGTCACTGATACTGCTCTGTAGTTTTTATATGCCTCTTCTGGGAGTGAGATGGCCAACACATTTTCAGACATAAATATATAACATGTCTTGAAAAATGAAAAGAAGCATCCTGGCAGATGATGGGTGTGAAAAGCTAAACAAGTGACCTATACCTAAAATTAAGCATAATATGTCAACTTTATTCAGCGAAATAAACAAAGCCCAGTCGGTGCAGTTTTACAAACATTTTTAGTATATCTCACCACTAGAATTTTTGTTGCATATTAAAAGAGGTTTTTTTTTTCCTCACTCTCCACTCTTTGTCTTTTTCCACTCACCAACAGGATTTTGCAGTTCAAGAACTTCCATCAACACAAAAGATCCAGCATGTGGAATCGGTTGATGCGGAGGAACAAGGCCAACCCCAGAGGTCTTACGAGCAACAGGAAAAGAATGTGCATGAGAAGGAGAGGCAACAGCATACGCTGAACAAGGCAGGCGGCGAGAAGAAATATGAACCATGTCCGAGATGGAAGAATCTCGGTCTCGTGTCTCTGTGTGGGTATGTGATAATTCCTCTCTTAAGACGTGTCCTGAAGTATCGTGAGGCTACCATGTACTGTGCACGCTGGGGATCCCTCTTGTTGAGGAGATGAGCGGTGATGCCTCGTCTCCATCAAATGTGCTCAGTGTGTCTGCCAGCAGTCACACATTATAAAGAGATGGTTATATGGCTTATAAATTTCAGGGCAAGTGCAAATATTCCCGATTACACAATGATCTGAGTTAATGGGTACGTTCACAGTGTGGAAACCCTTTCTGCTCAATTACAGACAGAAATGTTGGGAAAAAGTCTCAGAAAAAATCCCTAAAAGATCTGTCACATATGGTCTTTGATTGATAAATAGATCTAGCGAGAGCTGAGCTGTTGCAGCTGTACCTTGTGATAACTATACCCATTTGAGGAAAAACTGGCTGAAGATAAAAGTATCTCAATTGCTAAAAAGAAAAAAAAATGCCCACTGAACCCTTGTCTCGAATTGTTAAATAATGATTATGTTAGAAAAATAACCATTTTCAAAATAGAAGCAGGCATAATGACTCTTATTTCACATCATTATAGTAAAGCAGAGGAAAAGAAAGCCAGTAAGAGCTCTGGAGAGGAGAAGTCTGGTGAAACACAGAAGAGAAAGCTGGGAACAGGAGCCAAGAGCAAGATGAAAGCAGAATTCTCTGTGTCCTCTTTACCTGGACGCCTGTCTTCCCAGAAAATGTAAGTGTCCCACATCAGTTTGTCACAATCTATAAGGACTTTTTATTTTTCTGCAGGTGGAGAAACCTAACCAAAATTTAGTAACTGGTAAAAAAGAGCTAAATGCTGTGGAAGCCCTGAGAGGCAAGTGAGACTGATGATCTGTTTTCTGAAAGTCTGACATAAAGATTTTTCTCTCCTGTGAAATGTTTATGACTTAAGAGCAGGTAAAAAAAAAGGTTTTGCCAGGATCATTTTTCAAAGTTCCTTTTTTTTTTAAGGTACAGGTGCTGGTACTGTGTGTGTTCAGTCCATGGAGAATTTGAAACCCACCTGGAAGAAAACATGAATGCTTTTAGTGATGTGCTTCAGCCTTTTGTGGGCACACATGTGTATTACAACAACAAAATAACACCTGAACAAATCAAAACAAAAACTCTGCCAAACTGTTTTCTAAGATGAGAAAAAGTACATTTTCAGAAGCAACTTAGAAAAATCTTCTTGGCAATTCCCTTTCTTACCCGTTCTTCAATCATAAACACAGAGGAAAAAACAATTGTGATCAGACTTGGACAGAAAATGGATCACAATCATTTTTATTCTCACTGGCCTTTCAGGGCTTCTGTAAAATGCTGCTTTATCGATGGGGAAATGTATCATGTGTTCATTCATTTATTTATTTACTCCATATGGCGCCTTCATACAAAGTTGCAATACATAAGCTAAATGAAAGTACAACAAAACAAGGATATATATATATACACACACACACACACACACACACATTTATATACAAACACATAATTTACACACATCTCTCTCTCATATATATATATATATATGTGTGTCCATCTAAGAAAAAACATGCATATTAGCCATTGTACCGAACAAGAACTGACTATACAGTATGTAAAGTCTTTTTCTTCCTTCCTCCGGCTCTTGGCAGCTCCACCTCTGATGTCTCGATACTCACATCAGCCAATGTATACAGACTGCAAGCATCATAAATAGACACTAGACACTGTTGACTGATAGCTTTCTTCGCTGCTCATCAGTTGGTGTACATGCAATAAAGACCCCAGGGTGCATTCGCTCAGTCAAAGTCCTGACAGTGCGTATGCGTGTGTAGGCCTTGAAGCTTTTTGAAGGTTCAGTGTTTATCATGTTGCTTCCTGGAAAACACTCCCTCATATCGGCTGGCTCCTTCTGATAATATGCTCCCCTGGAAATGCTATTTGTATATACATGAGAACTGTCTCTCAGCGGCCCCATTTGAATATGTACCAAATTTCATTGCTCCACAGTGCCCAATTTTTATGATACAGTTATCCAAGCGGCCTGAGCAACTTTAAAAAGCCATCTGCATTTCTGTTTGCATCAATAGCCGAGCAAGAGTCTTTGTATATGATGATGACGACTCCAGTCCTCCCATGACATTATTCCAATCTTTGTTTTCCTGCTGCTTAGATTCTGAGGAAGTTTAAACTTGACACTTGAATTTCAAAATCCTTAATGGGTCTCCTTGTGTGGGATGACCATGCTGTTTTTCCATTTAAACACCGGAAAAAGGAGATTTCATGATATTATATTCCATCCTTTTGTCTGGCTGTGCATTGTCCAGTTGTTACACTATCCCACACCTTTGATTGTTATCTGTGGTCGCTGTTATCGGCTCTTTTTTTTTTCTTCCAGTAAGACCCCGGCAGGATCCATGCCAGCGGACGCTTTCAGCGAGAGTTCATCTGAGAGTGAGGAGGAGGAGGAGCAGCCAGAACGCCGTCCAGAGAGTAACACAGACCTGCCTTCTGAGTACTGGCAGATCCAGAAACTGGTCAAGTACCTCAAGGTATGTTACCTTACACACCGCTGTTTCCTTCCCTTGATGGATTTCGACCCAAAATAGTGATTTGTACAGAGAGCTGTAATGCTGCAGGCTAAGGCAGGCCACAACTGACAGGAAACAGTAAAGTCCATGCTCTTTTCCTGTCATCTGTTCAAGAATTTTGATGCTGTCCTGAGTCAGTATTCAATCTTCAAAAACCTCTCCAGAATTGCAAAGTGTGGAAAGTAATATATAGTCATCGCGGTACAGGAGGATAGCTGCTATCACGAAAGAACATTTTCAAATCAAATAATCCCACCTGTCTATCTCACCTCAGTCATATCAAGGTGCCACTCAGTGAAAAAGAGGATGTCAGATTAAATCAAGTATCTATATTTTAGGCAGTGCTTTGTAGGAAGATGCTTATTGAAGTGGTTGGCTCGGCTTGTGGATTCCTGGTTTCTGACACAGGCCTGTTTGGTTGCACATGTGAGCCAAGGCACAGGGGAAAGAGCTGTCTGACGGCAGCAGCTGTACGCAGTGTTTGCCCACACCGCAGAAGCATAAAAATGAAGCGCGCCCGTGATAGGTCTGACAGGGCATATGGTGAATATTAATGTGTCAAAACATGGAAGGAAAAGAAACGCCACTGACCCAGACTGGCTGGGAATACCTCCGACCACTTGACTTCAGAGATTACCCTACCTCACTCAGCAGTCCCTATTATCTATTTATCTGGACTGTATCATTTAGACAGATTATATTAAAACAGACTGTGTTTATTTGATCTCAACAGCAGTCTGTTTTTTTTTTAGCATGTTGCAAACCTGGCCCTTTCTCTTTAACAGTAAAATACCTTAAATGTGGCTTTAAATTCAATTGTTATTTCAATGTGTAATAATGGTATACATTACATATTTTTCACAGTAAGGGGTTTCTTGATATAACTAACAGATTTGTGTTCTGTGACTTAAATAAGATCGTTCATAGTGCTCCCCAGTAAATCTTTTATAGAAAACACTGCTGTAAAGTTCAACTCTAGATATTTTTAGCTTAGCAAAATAGAATATAATGGAAGGAAATTCCCACTCTGAAAGTAGGCTGTTACTCCTTTCCAGAAAGGAAAAACAGAAGATGTAAATGATATGAAAGAGGCAAATTCAGATAAAAAAAAAAAAACCTCACTGGTTTGTATATTTTATACTTTTCAGCAGGGTTGTGGCATGAGCTTTAGGTTTGTGTGTGTTCAACAAGATGCCGCGCTGCAGTAACCAACATGTCCCGGCTCTCTATCTGTCTGGAAACCACACAGCACAGTTATTTATGGGGTTTGTCCAGTAGTCATTTTATAATATCATTACCATCAGACGCTGAAACTTAGCATGAGCCAAGTTAAATATCTGTTTTATTTTAGGAGGAGATCTTTTTTTCCCCCTCTCCCCTGCTCTATAGACAGCCGTTTGTACTCGAGGAAGTTTAACACTTTCATAAAGCGACACATGGATGTTCTGTTTTGTGTTTTAATTATATTTATGTATGAGTATTTGCCTAGGGTGCGATGTGTTTGTTTTTATACTTGTATGACTGGAGATCTGTGCCTGTAAAATGGTTACATGGTCTCTCACTAAATCCAGCATGCAGATTTTAGTATTTCTAGCAAGTATGTGTTTATATGTGTGTGTTTGTATGGGTGAATGTATGTCTGTAACATACTGACATGGAGTTTTTATTCACTTTCCTTATTTCTGTCTGTAATGCATCAGTGACACAGTATACGCTAATACTTTTTCAAACTTTTCATACATAGCGTATTTTAGGGGCTTTTTTATTTAAATATATAGTTCTATGTACAGACTGTAAACACGACAAACTAAGCATCATCTTTGCAAAAAGACTAAAGGGTTGTACAAGTCAGGACTGAATGACTTCATGACGAGTTGAGCCACAAAATGTTATTTGAGTATTTTGTCTCAGTTTGAATAAGGACACAATTCTCCAGCTGCTATCAGTTATGTTGGCCTGTGGCTTTCCAAACATAACTAAACATAAAACAATCCTCATATTCTCACAGATGTAAATATTGTGTCTGATACACAATATGTTACTGGTTAGCTGATAAACATTCCAATATTGAGGGTTATAAACATTTTCATAATTTTCTTTCTACAATATTCATAATTTCTTTTTTACTGTTCAGGAAATTGACTTCTACGCAGTCACAATACAAGTATTCACCAGACTGCTTTTACAGAGTGATCTTTAGTGCAACCTTTGCATTGCATTAATGTACCTTAAATACATTGGTGGAGGAAGTATTCAGATCCTTCAATAAAAGTACTAATACCACATTGAAAAAAGTTAGTCCTGGATTGAGAACCTTACTTAAGCGAAATTATGTACGTATTATGATATTTTGGATGAGTATTATTGCTGCATGAATGTGTATTTTGCATGTTACTCCTGCAACATCCTGCATGTAAATGTAAATCCGTCATATACTGTTAGGAAGTTTAATCTCCATCATTTATGTTTGAAGCAGCACTGTCCTGTGAAAGTCATGTACCCTCAAAAAGACAAATTTTCATCATGTCACAAAAACAATCCTATTTTCAGCTTTGTGACGCTGCATTTTCCAGCTGATCCAAGAGACTTTTTAAAGAGTTTATTTATCTTAAGAAGTGGGAGAATTTTCTCAAAACATAAAGGAACACTTCAGTTAATCACAAACATTCAAAACCAACACATCTGGAGATATATATTTTTTTGCTGGACAGGAAGTAAGTAAAGCTGTCAGAAAAATATAGTAGAGTAAAAAGAACTTAATTTGCCTCTGAGATGTAGTGGAGTGGAAGTATAAAGTTACATAGAACGGAAATACTCAAGTAAAAAACAAGTATAGAACTTGAGTAAATGTACTTGGTTATATTCCATCACTGCCTAAATGTAAAAGTACTGTAGATTAACAGCTGAGCTGGGTCCTGACACACATGGTATTGTGTTCATCCCTCATTAAGGTTGCTCCCCCTCTGCTGGGCAGCCACAGTACTACTGCCCTGCTCCTCTCTCAGGAGAACCATTCTGCTAATTGCTCCACTAAAACTAATCCTGTCTCCAGTGTACAAGAGCCAGTATCAGCTCATTTTCTCAACAGAAGTGAATTTGTTACTAATTATGTTCTAAGTAGTTAAGCATTTCTGATGCTTGTTTTAAGAACTACAGCGCACAATTAAAACATTACATTTTTAGTGGCTGTAATGCATTTACAACATGTCTAATCCGGAGAATGTACTTACAAGAATAATTGCATCATTTCATTTTCAATTGAAAGACCCGACTAGACGTTTGCTCAGCGTGCCCTGCACTTATTTTATGACAGAAAGGCCTATTAAGTGATCAAGTTTTATGTTAAAGGAGATCTTATGTCAAATATGAAGCAAGAAACAACCAGTAATCTTTCATTCTAGCCCTATAGTACCTTTCCTATAATAGAGCAGGAGATTGGGTTTGTTCTTGTCATTAGTAGCCCTCCTTCTAACTCTGCTGTAGACTGCAGAGAAGTATGAAACCTCATGCATCCTCTGTAGCGCAAACTCTGCCAAGACGTACTTCTCTCTTACCCTGAGCTCTATGAGGTGCTGGCAGTGGCCCGAGTCCACCTGTCACCAGTCCAGCAATGCAGACATACGCTCTTATGTATCTGAGCACTTACACTCAATACGCACGTTTTCCCTCTGCTGGCAAGAAGCCAAGCACACACTCATGCACAAAATATATACAACAAAACAGAACTAAGGTCCTGAGGTCAACATGGTATCATTGACAGCCCTATTAAGCCCATCCCCGCTCCTACATACTTAGTGCTGTGATTTATAGGCCTGGAGTGGCCCAGGCAGGGCAGTCTGTGTCTGCAGAATCCAGTCTGCTGCTCCAGAGGAACCAGACGAGAATAAGACCTCTATTCAGTAGAAGGAAGGCATCAGCTATTTAGTAGCTCAGGCCGAGACACCTGCAGTGAAGGAAGAAACAAAATGCGTAAAGCATCTTTAAGTGCCTGACACTGAGTTCACTTCATAAATGGAATTTGTCAGACAAGGCAATAAAGCATTTATAGGGTTTATATCTTCTATCAGATTAGCTGATTAATGGACATCTCCTACCTAAATAGCCTGCAGCAAATTCCTGAGTGGTACAGAGATTTGCAATATGCCCTATCATAAGATTTTCATTCAGTCTTAAAATATTTAACACGTTTTCCGACACTTGTTGTTATGTTTTGTTGTTTATTTACATATGCGGCATGGCTCTATGGAAGGCAAAGTCGATTTGTGTGTGTGTCTGACTTTGGTCCAGACCTACTTTTCTCAATAACTATTGGATAGGTTGCCATTCCCTTTTAATGCAGACATTTGCAGTCCACAGAGCAGGCTTTGGTGATCCCCTGACTCTTCCTCTTCCACCATGAGACTGACTTTTGTGGTTTAAGAGAAATATCTTGACAGATATTGGATAGATTGCTGCAAAATATTCAAGGTCCAGAGAGGATACATTCCTGTGACTTTGGATATTCTCTTCCTCTAACCATTAATAGCTCAGCGTTTTTCACTTTTCCAGGGAAATAACTTGAGATCTACTAAATGGATTGGCATAAATGATTGTGAAGTAATTTCTGGTTTCCAGAGAACAAGCCCTAATGTCTTTGGTGATCCCCTGACTGGTTCCCTTCGATGAGAAGTAGCAGCAGTTTTACTCCGAGCTCCGTCTAGATGTCCGAACTCCTCACTGTGTTTCTGCCTCTTTGTATCAGCAATCTCTTTCTTTCAGCCATATCCAAAGCTCATGACCATAGGTGAGGGTCGAAATATATATGTCAAATCGAGCGCTTTGCCTTCTGGCTCAGCTTCCTTTTCACCACCAGGGGTCCAGTAAAACACCCACATCACTGCTGACACCACACCAAATCACCTTAAAACAATCGCTCAACTTTTATAAATTTGGTGGGAGGGTGTACCTTAGGGCAAGGACGAACCCAAGTTAGGACTGGATCTGAATACATAAATAATGTTTCAGTTTTGTAACCCATAGAGTCCACCGGGCTAATTTCAGATGCACTGCAGCACGTTTTTATCCTGTAAGCGTCCCAGAAGTGTCTCTGCTCAACCAAAATATGCACATGGTCTATTTTTGATGGAGGAACAGAGGCAGGGTACCCTGGTGGCTCACTGTGTAAGCTTGTACTATTAAGCCTGAGTCCTTACAGCAGAGGCCCCGGTAGGAGACTGGCTGAGGGCCATCCCCGGCCTCTCCTGTGTGTTTCCAGTCCATCCCTGTCACCATCAAATAAACCAGAGTCTCTTAAAAAGGTGAGAGAAGAGGCAGGTAACAAAATGAAGGAAGTAAAGAAAACATGTTGCAGACGGAACATTGCCCAGCTGTGCCCGCTGGAACTCACATTATGAGTTATTGTCCTTAGACATGTAAATTTAATTTAACTTTCATTTTAAAGAACTTAATAAAACACATCACAGGTTATGTTTCTTAATGCCCTTTATGTCAAATGAAGTCCGTATTAGTACTACACATTCATTATTGAAAAGTCAAGCGAGCAGGTCAATGCAAACAATATAAGTTCAAATTGCCCCGCCAAGACAGTGTACAGAAATGAAACTCCTTTTTGAATTTCTTGTTCATAGGTCGAATAGTGTTTAAATGGGTTCAGTTTCAAGCATCTGCCCCCATCCCGCTCAAAGAGTCAAAGATCTTTCACCATAAAAGATTGTCAGATGTTGTCAATGTTTTAAAGAATGTCGACAATACTTCAAGACCAAAGCTAACAAAACTGAAAGCACATGATCTGTTTTCTGTTCTCCCAGCTATCACTCCTAAACATAGCTTTTTTGTTGTTTTTACAAGGTACGAACCTCGCCTGCCGAATCCTTTGAAGAGTGAGAGTGGAGGAGACAAAGGAAGCCGTAGATCCACTGCTGTTAATGGGCAAATGGTTCACATTTAGGCTAGCATCATGATATGGAGAACACATGTGGCCGTTATCCTGCTGTGTCAGAGCACTGCTCTGTGAGGGAGATATGATCAAACACCACTTGAGACTCCGGTATAGGCCTACACTGATGAGCCGGCCCCTCCAACAGCTGCATGAAACAGATTACTGCTCCGGCCTTCTATATAGTGAAGAGCTATTTTCTACTCATATGGATAGCTGATAGCAGGACATGTTAACATTCTTATGTTTGGTTGAAATAATCTATTTAGGATGGTCGTCCTGACGTCTCAAATTGTTTGCGAAGTGTGCAAGTAATAAAGGCTTGGAATGGTAGAGGCGGCCTTGAACCCACTAGATGAGAATTCTATCTGTGGCACGTTGAAACTACTGCAAAAATTTAATAATATTGATTGTTCACTTGCCAGGAGATTTTGGACTGGTCTTCCAGTGTCACATATCAAAGCCATGTAGCAAGTCTAGCATTATTGCAGCTAACTTGCATTTTCATGCCACGAGCTTCTGTTTTATCTGACTACCGATTCCTTCCCTTTCTCATGATTGAAACCATTGCACGTCAACAAAGTTTGTTATGCAGCTGCAGATGATACCAGCTAAATATGGTAATATAAAAAGGCCATCGCTGCCTGCCTGTACGGTATTTTAACCATCTCAAAGCACCAACCCTGAGACTGGTATTTTAAGTGCCATAATGCTGTCAACATCCATCCACAGCTAGAGCATTATGCTGATTTATGCAATGTGAGGGGAATCTGAAGAAAGACAACAAGTATTTGGACACTAAATTTAGGAGAAGAAAATAAGTAAAGTAATGTCAGATTCTGCCACTGCCACATGTGTCAGAATTTGACCAGTGAGGCGCAATTTTAAATCTGTTGAGTCAAGTCAATTTAACATATATATCACAAAATCACAAACTTGCCTCAGGGGGCTTTACAATCTGTATAGTATATGCTATCTTTGCATCAGGTTAGAAATCCCACCATGAAACACTTAGAAGAAACATTAGGAAGAGCAAATGAGGAGGGAGCTCTACTACTCGGAGGACTACTAGTAGTGTGTAAATCTCTGGCAGTGTTAAGCGCGAGCATTAAGATTTCTTCTGCATAACAGAATCGTAAATCGATAAAAAGTAATCACGTGTATTGTGTGTTTTTCTGTGAAGTGGCAATAAAAACCTAATCACTTTTCTGCCACGTGTGTTCAGGGGTTTGCATTTAAACCAAAGAACAGATTTTCCCCCCTCAAAGCACTTGTTGACTTAGTAGTGTTGTAGCTACTTAATCTCTGGGGCGCAGGTCTAAAATGATATGTGTGTATGTAGCAACTGTCAAAACATATTCTGCTTTTGAAATGCTAACTCATCATTAGTTTCAGGGTTTCAGCACTATTAGTGTTCTTTTTCATCATTGGGGCAATGTCTAATGGTTTCTGGGCTTGGCACGGTTGTCAGAGCTCAGTGCACTGTTAGCAGATAATTTCTTTCCATCAGTGTTTACCACCACAAAGCTAAACACTTACCAAGCTGTGGTATAAACAAAACAACCCCAGCAGGAGTGGTATTATGGGGTGAAACAGCAGAGGGACAAGGAGGGTTTGTATCCTCCTCCCTCTCCCAAATGTCTGCTTGATGTTACATTTTCTCCTCTCTTCCTTTTTGTCTCCCCTTTTCATTCATTCATGTTTGGCATTATTATTTCAGGGAGGCGACCAGACGGCCACTGTGCTCACTCTGTGCGCCATGATGGACTTTAATTTGATGCAGGAGACGTGCCAACTGGCCATCCGGGACGTAGGTGGCCTTGAAGTCCTCATTAACTTGCTGGATACAGATGAAGTCAAATGCAAAGTGAGTAGCTGTGCCAAAGCTGGACCTGGATGGCCTACAGGCATAAACAGAGCCGGCCGTGTGTGCCAGCCCGTGTTTTAGTTACAAAAGCACTAGTGCAGGGTAGAGATCGTGCCTTTAAAGACACGGGGTAGCAATTATTCTCCAGTGTGCCTAATGGCTTGTGGGTGCTTTTTAACCTGATTTTATTACAGCTTTTTGTCCGATCTATTTTTAGTCTAATGTGGATGAAAGTTTAGCTACTAGATATTACTTTAGGTACTATTAACACAGATGGAAGCCTCATGTTGGCTTAGACACAGCAGTTTCTTTTCCATAAAACAAATCTATCATTTTTAAAATATCTTTGTGTGTGTGTGTGTTTTTAGATTGGATCTCTGAAAATCTTGAGAAAGATAAGTCACAACGTGCAAATCCGTCGAGCCATCGTTGACATGGGAGGCCTCCAGAGCATTGTGAAGATTCTGGACTCAACAGTCAAGGACCTGAAGGCTTTAGCTGCTGAGACCATCGCTAATGTGGCCAGATTTCGCAGAGCAAGAAGAACTGTCA
The DNA here is from genome assembly GCA_903364295.1 of Serranus cabrilla. Lineage (NCBI taxonomy): Eukaryota > Metazoa > Chordata > Actinopteri > Perciformes > Serranidae > Serranus > Serranus cabrilla. The sequence continues at coordinate 405,224 of CAFUXE010000481.1, forward strand.
GGCAATATGGCGGTATCAAAAAACTGGTGAGCATAAGCACAGAAAAATTATAATTCTATAGTTATGTAAAAATGTACTAAAAAGTATCTTAAACTTATGACATTTGTATCTTAAACAAATGAAATAGCATGTCAAAATAATGACATCGTTTTGCAACTTCATAATGTTCTAATCAACAAGGACTTACTTATCCTAAATGATTAACTAAAGACTTAACACCTCAACATGACTTGATATCAAAACATAGAAAGAAACTTTTTTCGTACCTCAAAATAATGGGTAAGTATCTTTTAAGAATGTTTGTCATTGTTTTGGATTGCTAAATTATTACTTTGAGATGCCCAGTTTTGAGAAAGAAACAGGATTTATTTATTACTTTTTTGGTTTTTACCTTTTTTTCCTTCTATAAGTGGAAATAGGCTTCCATGTTATGTTGCTGTGAAGAGCAGGAGGAGAAAAAACTGAAGAGTAGAACCTGATGTTTCTGTATTGGCTTAAAAAAAAAAGAAGTTACATCCTATGGTGGCAGATTTTCCATTAAAAAACATGTCTGTTATTATGTGTCAGCTAGTTTGTGATTTAGTACAAACGTTTTTTTATACTAAACCTCAGACACCTTGGAAACCTTAGAAAAACAGGACGGTGCCTTATTGCGATGTGAGCCACATATTACCATCACTGTTTTGTTTAAAGTGTTAAACACATATCCAGATTTTGCTGAACTACATTTTGATACACAGCAAATTAATCACCCGTCCGTGTCCTTTTCACACAGTATGCACTTGCCAAATAGCGGCCCATCCACGCTTCTCCTCCGAGCCTTTGAAAACAGCAGAGTGGGTGCTGTGGTACAACAGATAGAATGTCCCCTACATCCTCTGACCTGCATTCATGTTTGTTGACAGAGGGACCTGTGATTAAAGCCTCCATGCCTTGTATATTTTCCTCAGTTCCAAATCGGATGTTCTCATGTGCAAGTCACTCACGGAGGCAGATTAATTTCACGCTATGCTATAAGACCACCTTTGAACTGTGCTGTGTGTAATAGCTTTGCCTGCTCTGTCTCACTGGCCAGGAACTATGGATTAGAACACTGAATGATGGCCATAAACCGTCACACTGGGCCTTTCAGGCCTAACATCAACATCTATGCTGACAGTTTTCCACTCCTAGCATCTCTGGCTTTTTCATCCTTGCAGACACAGTGGTAATAGAATTTTAATTACGCCCTTAATCACAGCCAACAACTTGCTATTCCCATCTGGAACCATCCATTATCACTCCGATCCTGTGAGCAAACTTTTCAGAGTCCTTGAATTTATGTCAAGTTCACTGAGTTTGTGTAAATGTGTGTCTGGAAGTTTTCTGCTTAAACACGTGTGGTCTAGCTGCTTGTTTGCGCACACATTTATGTTTTTGTTTATGCACATGTAAGTCTGGGTCCCTTGTCTGTCTGCTCAGGTAAAGCTGCTGGACTGTGTCCCTAACTTAGCCAACCTGACTGCAAACCAGGAGAAGGATGTCGAGGTGGCTCGCTGTGGCGCTCTGGCACTGTGGAGCTGTAGCAAGAGTACCAAAAACAAGGAGGCCATCCGTAAGGCCGGGGGTATTCCACTGCTGGGACGCTTGCTAAAGTCTCCACATGAAAACATGCTTATTCCTGTGGTGGGCACTCTGCAGGAGTGTGCGTCAGAGGTGAGAGGGACAACGTTTCTGAATATAGGCTGTACACATTTCTCTGTGGATTAAGCATTTTGATACTTTCACAGTATTTTTACATGACATGCTTTTTCTTCCCATGTCAGCTGGGATTGGCTCCTGCCCCCCTGCAGCCCAAGTTCAGAAAAGCAGTTATAGATAATGAATGAATGAATGAATGAATGAATGAATTAACTACTTTATAATAAAAAAGATATGGGAATCTCACTTTCCATAAAATAGGACCTGTAAGGATAGAAAATAAAGATAAAAGTCTGATACTTGCCATATGGTACTAATGAGAAAACTAAACATAAAACAATGGTACCAGTTTATATTTTTTTTCTTTTTTTCCCCCCAAAATTCTTTTGGAATACCACCTTGAGATGTATCATCCTGTTTTTGAGGGGGTTGTCAACACATGAATATAATATAAGCACAGTTATGACAACACAAAGCAAAGCAAACACTAGAAACTAAATTGTCATTGATAGTTTAGTTAAGTTATGAAGTTATCAAGTATAGTTAATACATTGTATTATAGTACGTACATGCATATGTACATATACACACACATAGATACAACATCACCATACAATACTTTACAAACATAATTAGTTTTATTATATATCATATATGATATAATTATTGATAAATCCACGTTGTTCATCTGGTCTGTTGATTGTTGTGTCACTACAGGAGAGCTACAGGGTTGCCATTCAGACTGAGGGCATGATCAAGGATTTGGTCAAAAACCTAAGCAGTGACAATGATGAGCTTCAGATGCATTGTGCCAGTGCAATCTTTAAGGTAACAGTTAATGCAGAGTCTATAAAAAAATGAACAGAATTAGAGAAAAGGACAGAAAGTAAAACAGCTTTGCTCAGACTTTGTCTCTACCCGTCTTCGTTTCTTACCATCATGACCCACTGTTTTGCTTCACAGTGTGCAGAGGACAAACAGACTCGCGACCTGGTGCGTAAGTACAAAGGTCTGCAGCCACTGGTTTCACTGTTGAGCAAGGCGGACAACAAGCAGCTCCTGGCCGCTGCCACCGGAGCCATCTGGAAGTGTTCCATCAGTATGGAGAATGTGGCTAAGTATGCCCGGGACTCAGGGTTTCACCTTATTACCTCTCATTAACATGCACATTAACGCGCACACTTAACATACCAGAGATACAGAAACGCATTGTAGCCATATCTTTTGGGATGTATAACTATGTGTGTGTAATTAGTTGCAACAGATTAGTATGACTTTGATAAATTAATCATCGTTCATAACAACAACAATCTAATGAGCCTCAGTGTAAAAGGGGATTAATAGTAATTAGGCGTTTCACCCACATGCGCCCATAACCTTTGGAAAATATGTTTCCTAAGATGATGTGGTTAACAGCAGGGTTACAGTATGTGAAAACAGAACACCAATAAGGAGTTCATCTCACTCGCGTGCATTATGGCCGTCATGCCATCAGCACATATGTTACTTTTATGGGAGGCTCTTATTCATTTATGACGAGCTGTGTCACTTTTTCCACTCATATGCTGTTGTCATATCTGCCTTTTCTTTACCATTGTTTCTGGTTGAAGAGATTACTTTGTGTAAAATGTCAAGTTTTTGTACGGTTTCTATTAGCTCTGATCTTTTATGTGAGTATTTGCTGCTAGAATTCAGTCTTTCCCACTGTTAACAAAGGCTCAAGTCAATGTGCTGATTTTATAGACTTCAGTAATGTGTCGAATAGTCGAAGCCTGTTAGTATTGAACCAAATGTAGGCAGACTGAAAGAATCAGCCCTGAGACTGTGATTTTCTAATGTCAGAAGACGCAGGCTGACAGAGCCTTTAATCATTTGTCATGTAAGGCAGTGGTTTATTTAAATGTCATTTAGCCTGGTTCCTTCAGCAGTGACATTTCTGGAATGGTTTTTGACTTGTACTTTCGTGTCAGATGATTTTTAAGTGAGTAATTTTCCCTCTAAAATAAATAATGCCCGGAGACCGTGCCCTGGCAGCCCCATACATTTTTACTAGTGCTCCCTTGAAAGAATGATTTAGCTGTATTTATTTTCTTATTCACTGCGAGGCCGGGGACATAATATATAGCCCACATGCAGTAATTCAATACCTTCGTAACACATTAATCAAATCAAAACCTATTCTGTCCAGTATAGCCAAGAAACTGATAAGACATTGTCTTTTAATCATTTTTATGATATTTCATGAAGTTTAAGGCTTTTCACTGAGGTGAGATTATGTAAAAATTCTTCTCTTCTGACTCAGAAATGCCGCGTTGTTGAAATTGCAGTAGAATTCTAAAAATAACAAGAAAAAGGAGCAGTAGCACTCACAAGGATCTTTCTTCACGTCATATATCATGACTGACAGAATGATATCCTACATTTAAAGTCTAAGTTAAGTCCTCCCAACTGGAACCGAGTGTCTGCTGCCACATCGAGTTAAGAGAGGATTCCTTTACAGGAGCAGAAGCATGACAATAACATTCCTTTAGAGCAAGATGGACAGATCGCTGTCTGTTTAACCTGCAGCATCAAAAAAACATGATTTATCATTGAATGATTAAATAAAGGGCACTGATATTATGATTGAATTAGTAGATATTTTATATTTTTGTATGGTAATGTACATAACCCATACATCGTGGAATTATTTGGACAAAATCGCTATGTCCAAAATGACATAATCAAAATATGTACAATTTTTCAACATACTTTTTGTGAACTTTTTTGATCAGCTGAAATCAAAGATCCAATACTTTTTATGTGTACACAAAATACCAATTTCTCTCAAACTGAAAACTGTAAAGAGCACTTCTCATTTGCTGAGATAATCCATCCACCTGACAGGTGTGGTATCTAAATGCTGATTATAGAGCATGATTATGGCACAGGTGTGCCTTAGGCTGCCTACAATAAAAGGCCACTCTAAAATGTGCAGTTTTATCACACAGCACAATGCCACAGATGACACACGTTTTGAGGGAGCGTGCACTTGGCATGCTGACTGCAGGAATGTCCCCCAGAGCAGAATGTTCATTTTCTCCACCATAAGCCGTCTCCAAAGTAATTTCAGAGAATTTGGCAGCACATCCAACCAGCCTCACAAGTGCAGACCACGTGTAACCACACCAGCCCAGTACCTCCACATCCAGCATGTTCACCTGCAAGATCATTTGAGACAGCTGATATAACAGTTGGTTCGCATAACCAAAAAATGTCTGCACAAACTGTCAGAAACCGTCTCAGGGAAGCTGCCTTGCTATACTCTTGACCTAACTGCAATTTGTCATTGTAACCGACTTGAGTGGGCAAATGCTCAATTAAAGGTTTCTCTTAACACTGACGAGATCCTGAGGCCCATTGCTATGCCATTCATCCACTATCATCACCTCATGTTGCAGCATGATAAAGCACGGCCCTAACTTGCAAGGATCTGTACATAATTTGGATTGGAGATGTGTTACACTGTGTGAGGCAGCGTATTGTTACCAGCCTAACGAACTCCTGTGCAGTAATCATGTTGTCTAATCAGCATCTTGATATGCCACGCCTGTCAGGTGGATGAAGTATCTCAGCAAAGGAGAAGTGAGCAAAATTTTTGAGTATTAAATTAGAAAAAAAACAACTCAGAATCACATACAAACAGATGAAAATAAAAAATAAATCAAAAAGCAGTGCCAAACAGAAAAAGACAAAGAAATCAAACATAAAATAAATAAATGATGCCTTGGTCGCTGTCTGCCATTGTCTGTTAGGAATGTTGTCATCACAACTGCATTGCATTGTGGAATATTTATGCCTGCCTGATGTTTACATAATGTAATATTTTACCTGAAATATTATGGCAGTTTGCATGATATTTATTTCATAACAACAAACTTTCCTTCATGCTAACCCAACACTATCTAACAGCACAATACATGAATGCTAATCAAGCATAAACATTAACATTATCCAAACATAGAAGTAAACCTCAAACAAATAACACTCCAGGCAATATCTCACAATTAACTTTTTTAAAACAATTTTTGTCATAAATCATTAGATAAAAGATCTAGAAGGGAATTCATTTTGGTCTCCACCTCATTTAGCTCTCAGTATTCATAATTGTTTTTATCCTTCATCACACCTCTGTATCTTCAGTATGCAATAACTATGCGCAGAGTGATCTCTGACTTTTAGGCAACTTATACTTCACATATTTTTCACATTTGTAATCTTTCTTAAATAAACAATAAATTTTGGCCTTTGCCAAACAGTTCTTTGTATCAACAAACAGTTCCGTTTTCATGCTGCAAAATCCAGCTTTTTAATAACTGTTAAACACAAAGTTTTCCTTAGAAAAAATAACAGCTAAAGTGACACAGATTGGGAACTTTACTGACTGCAGCTTGGCGAGATGATAAAACAAGTTAACTACACTGGCCATGAGTAATGTGGCAGCTTAATACACTTACTGCCAGTACAGGCTCTCTGCCATACATAATGACTTGTCACACTGTTGCTATGTAAAACACTTATATTACTACTGATAATAACAATAATAGAAATAATTATAATGAAGCCATTAATCACATGTAAACCACATTTAGTGACACTTCATTTACAAACACTGAAAAACACTGTGGTTGCCTTCACTCTAAATTTAACATGTCACAAAGGTGAAAGTGCCATCATATGAATAGAGTTCTCATTTTGTGGTTTCTTTTCCTGTGTGTTATTTTGTTTTTGGACGATGAGGGCAGTTGGGTGTGAATGAAGGTGAAATTTGGCCTCCTCCTCAGGAGGAAACCAGCATGATGCACAGCAAATGTTTTTAATGCGCACTTGAATGTGTAAGTGGATCTGTTTTTTTCATACTCCCAGGCTTATTTGAATCACTTAAAATGTCTAGGTCAGGCAAAAGCTTGGAATGAAGTGACCGAGTCATTACTGTCAAAAAGGAAAGGCTGCTAATGGTAACAGGGTTTTAGGGGCATGCGCTCATTTCAGAATCAATCATAGGCTGAGTGGTGTACTGAAATGAAAATCATTTTGGAATATATTTTGCTACAGCAATAATGAAAGGCAGAGTGGATTTTTTTCTATTTTTTTCAATAAGTGCATGCTCAAATGAAACAGACCTTGCAAACAACATGATATTTTCTTTAATGTGACTGATGATTTGCGTGGTCTGGACAGTATAGAGGTCGAGGGACCTCCACTCAAGACAAGTAGCAGCATGTGTTAGCCATTTTCCTGATTAATGATGCATCAAAATGAGAGATGATTGATGCCCCGAAATATAATTACCTTCATAACCTAAGTGTGTTTGTTTAAAGACCACATAAGTGCAAGCTTTTTGTAGGACTTCCAATATAACAGAGAGGGCTATACCTGGGCCAAGCTTACATGAAAATACTTTTGTAAAAGTTCTACTTGGAAACATTACTTTGTGCAGATTTATGGACACATCGATATGTGGTCCCATGAGCCTGTATACTGAGGTGTTATGGACACACAAAAATGCTGTAAAAAAGCTTTAACAAAAGAGTGAGGGAATAACTTTGCAATGGAAAGTCACAACTGCCAAGTCTCAGACTGTATTTGCCAGCGCAGTAATGTTTGGGGTCAAGATTGGGGGGTTCGCTTCCAATTGCTGACTACCCCACCATCTTACCTCTGTTCCAGCCCTACGATGAGCACACCATAATTGCCCTTCCAAATGTCTCCTTACCTCAGAGAAGTTCTGTGCTCACCCAAGTTATTCACTGCTCTTCTGCTTCCTTTCAAATTCAATAGATCAATCTGTCTGTTCAATTCAAGGTAGAGCGAACAACTTTCTTTGTCTTCTTGGTCATCGCGCAGCATCTCTGGGTCCCTGAAATGCCTTTATTTCACTCAGGCCTTCCTTAAAACACTAGTTGGTATAAGGGCAGCATTCAAGCTTTCTGCACTTTGTTGAGTGACTAGTGTAGAAGATGAGAAAAGGAAAAGGCAGACGATCAATCATAGAAATCTGCTGCACAGAAGCTCCACTGTGGTTCCTGTGTCTTCTGACAGGCTTTAATAAGCTTCCTCTTGTGTTTGCAGTAGAAGCCGCTTCAGGCAGCCTTGTGTAATGTTACTCTTGCCATCACGTAATTACTTCAGCTGGGATTGGCTTCACAAAAATAGGCATGCCTTACCGTTCATTTATCAAAAGTTATGTCTGTGATTACAAGATAATTCTACTGCAGACAACTGCAGATGACACTTCAGTGATGGCATAGGAAAACCATTCTTTTTCTTTATGGTGAATTTCATTGAAGTTAACTTTGGCAGCTCTGATGTTCATTAGCAGTGTTTTCACTTGCAAGAATAGGCTGTGTGTCGGTGGACCCTGACCAAAACCAAATGACCTTGGCCCTCTACAATAGCTTACGGATCATGATGCCAGCAACCGTAACTGTGAATAAAAACAGTCGTAGAAGTTAACTGTACATCAGAGGTTTGTTGAGGTTTTTTGCAACCACATTATATCCCCTTTAAATGTTTACTGTAGTTTACCACTCTATAGCATTGGCAAACAAGGAAAAATCACAGCAAAAGAGGGAGGGAGAGTTTCCAAGCCGCAGCAAACCTTTGGTTATGCAAAATACGTACAAGGGACAACTGTGAGCAAGCCGTGGGAAAACTGCCTGTACTGCTGGGTTACAGTAAGAGATCTATGCCCATGTTTCTGAGGGCACAGTAGCTGCTACTTGTCACTTGTGCCCCATGTTCAACTGCATGGTTTGGCTTCACTCGACTAAACTCACTTTTGGGTCCTTTTCTCTATTTAATTTTCCGCTGCAGATAGTACAGAGAGTGCTCTTGTACCCGCTCATCTTTGTTACAATACTCAATGAATCCTTTATTTGCCAACCGAACAGAGGACGGTCTGAGCTTTGTCAATTATATGGCGTATCGTTGTGGGCTGTTGTATAAAATCTGGGTTGAGTGAAAATATAATTGTCGCCGCTAATGACGGTGACTTGGTCATTTAGAAATGCCAGGTTTGTGCAGGATGTCCCATGTTGCACTAGTGACATATCTGTCTGACCAATCAATGGTCTGCTGTGTTTTGACTCCACCTTCTAGTATTGGCTCAGCTCACTCAAGACCTTGACTGGAGAATTCAGAACCTTCTGAGTCTTTGCAGTAGTAGTAATTAGCTGGTGAAGCCACTGAAACGAGGTGCCGATCATACACTCATCTGACCAATTGTAGGCCAACCATAGTCACAACACGGTATTGTAGAATCAAATAACTATAACAAAACTTAACTTGCAGACATACATCAGTGTGATGATAAGTACTTACAATTTAAGAAACCATCTTTGGGAAAAATGTATTTGACCTCAACTTTAAGTTTATAGTTTGGCTCATGTCTCATCCACTAGCATGGAAGGGCGGGATTTCTAATCCGTCCTGCAGCCAGCCACCAGGGGGCGATCAAGATGTTTTGGCCTCACTTATGGGTAGATGTCATGTTTTCCATCTTTATATACAGTCTATAAATATCTATATCTCAACAATTATTGGATTGATTGATTGCCATAAAAGTTTCAATTTGTGGTCCCCAGAGGAAGAATCATAATGACTTTTCATCACCACATTCAAAGTTTTCACTGCATTTGGTCCAGACATTCATTGTTTCAAAGTGATGTTTCCTACAAATTTGGTCACCACCATGAGGTTAACATTTGTGGTTTTGAGCGAACTGTCTCCACAGCTATTTGTTGGATTGCCATTAAATTTGTGTCATGAATTATTTTCCATTTTGGATGACTTGTATTAACCTTTAACTTTTTTTCTGACCACCAGAAGAAACATCAGCCTCAGCGTGTGTTTACTGATGATTAACAAATACCAGCACAATAGCACGCTAAACTAAGTATGGTAACCACAACTGCTTAACATCAGCATATTCACAATGCCAATGGGAGCATGTTGACATGCTGACTTTATCATTTAGCTCAAAGCACCACTGTGCCACAGAGCCACTAGCACGGCTTCTCTTTTTCACTGATCTTTGTCAGTTTATGTAATAAACATATCAAGACAATGTGAAGTGATTAGCGAATATGAAGCCTGCCAATCTTTTCCACCCTTTGACAGGTTTCAGGAGTACAGAGCCCTGGAGACCCTGGTTGGCCTGCTGACTGATCAGCCTGAAGAAGTTCTAGTGAATGTAGTTGGAGCCCTGGGAGAATTTGCAATTATACCTGCCAACAAGGCCATCATCCGCAAGTGTGGAGGCATAAAGTCACTAGTTAACCTGCTCACTGGAACAAACCAGGTGTGTTGGATTTCTGTTTCTGTCATCTCATCTTTACACCATGTTTTTACGTGTATTGATTCACGCATATACTCGTATTTGTGTCATTCTACCAGGCGCTGCTTGTGAATGTCACCAAGGCAGTGGGCGCCTGTGCAACAGATATGGACAACATGGCGTAAGTCTCTGTCTCTTTCAGGGCATCCAACCAGCTAACATGGGTTTTGACATTTAGAGTACAGTTTACACAAGGCAAACAGCCCCGTGTGAGGTGTCTCTTAAAATGTCATTAGTGGCTTGCTCACTGTCATTACTGAATTACCTCCAAACACATATTCTTGGCTGTGTATTTATGTCATATGTTATGAAAAGGGAATAGCACCATTCCAAGATCCAAACACAGTATCATTAACCTGTCATGGTCTGATGCTAAAAGAAATCTATGCTCTTTTCATTTGTAATTATGCAGGTACTTTTCCCTTTCATCCCCAGCTTAATGACAGATTTTAAGGCTTTGTTTATTGTACCTGCTGTGATAAATACGGTTGTGGTGTAATTCCCAGTGCTTTACTATAGCTTTGTGGTCACCGTCAGGACTTGAGCTGGTCAGACGAACATACCTAAAGCCCTACCCTGTCCAAGACTACATGGCTGGGAAAACACAGTGAACCACAGTCCTGAGCAGTCTTTGTTCTGTGTTCATTTAACCTCACCCTCAATACTGCACAACACTGTGGAACTTCCATCTGTGTCTCATTGCTTTTACAAGGCTGTTATGGACTACAAGACCCTTCTTAATTAGCACTGGACACAAATACAACTTAATGTCTGAGTTTACATTGTTAGTTAGCTGTTAATGCTACCACGTGAGCCTATTACATTTGTTTGGAGGAAAAAACCAAGGGGTTCAATAAAAAGTGAAGCATGTCAAAATAAAGCCACTAACTGTGGTAAACTTCACACAAGAGGAGAAGTGTTTTACGCTGGATCATCATGTTCTCCAATGTTTTCTCACGTTATGTATTTTTAGGCCAGACCATGTCATTTTTCAGCCTTCACACTTAGATGTAAACAGAAAGTTCTTATTTCAATGGCTGCTTGTATGTTGTGTATGTTTTGTGGTGATGGCTTATTTGGGTACATGTATGTGTACAGTAGTTTGCTGAGCAATTAGCATAACTCATGTTTGATTGTTTCCTGCACCAGCCTGACACAATTTTTCAGATTTCCAGTGATTTGACAGTGTTTGGCTAGCTAACAAATA
>CAFUXE010000481.1:417929-447426 GCA_903364295.1 Serranus cabrilla
CTTAATGAAAAACTAAATGAGGTCATAATGTTTCACTTTTTCTTTTTTTCCTCCCTAGTCAGACTACTTTTTGTCTCTCTCCCTACAGAATCATTGACCAGCTCGATGGAGTCCGCTTGGTGTGGTCCTTATTGAAAAACCCCAGTGCAGATGTTCAGTCCAGTGCTGCATGGGCCCTTTGTCCATGCATTAAGAATGCAAAGGTACAAGTACATATGTCTTCTGCCTCTGTCCTCCATCTGTGTGAGTGAAGCACACCAAAGGCACATAGATTGCCTCTAAATCAAAGAGGTCTGCAGAGTTCGTGTCGTTTCAGAATTAAGCGTTATCCCACTCAAAAAACAGAAGCCTGCTTATATCACCATGCTTGTCTGCTAAGCTCTCCCTCCAACCTGCTGCTGCTGGGAGGTTAGCAGGGGCAAAGTTGTGTCAGAGGGGGCTTACATGAACCTCGGGCTAATATAAAGCAGAGAAGCCTCCTTGGCACACTGGGGATGGTGAATTGGGAAGCAGGCAGGGAGAGAGACTGAGTAATATCCTGTGGCATGGCTTCTGATTTCCCAGCTGAAAATCTTCCCTCAACATGCTACTAGTTACAGAGACACACAATCCACACATAGAACATAGGGTACCAGACAGTCTGTGAACCCACTCCTCTAATGAAAACACTGCACAAATGCTTTAGAAAAAAAGTCACAACATGGCCACGAATATCTAAGATTCTCCCTAAAGAATCTTAACTATAACTATGCATGGAAGAAAATCAAACGTTGTTGTCCATAATCAAGACACACATTTTCATGGACTTTTGTGTCCATGTGTTGATTATGAGTCAATAGGACAGACATGCAAAATGCTCCACCAGCCTTCCTACATAACAGCACATTTTTTCCCTCCTTTTCAGACAACCTTATAGCAATGCTACATCAGTGGAGTATTTTTTTTGAAAACATGATGAGCTCCTTTGTGCCATAGTCATCTTACACATCAGTGTTGTCAATCAACTCTAATTTCAGTTACACATTAACAGGTCTTTGATCCCCAGAGCACTTGTACCATTTCCAACAACAAACGTCATGTTGTTCTATTAGATTATCGCTGTGATTAAGGTAAACAGCTTGTCAGTGGGACAATCTGGTTAAGTTTAAACAGATATATTGGGCCCAGACAGGTGTCTTGGGGGTGAAGCCCTTTTTTTCTGGTTGGAATTTTCTGGCCCAGAAGTGTAGCGAAAATGATGCATGGCAACCATATGTAGCGAGAGGGGGACTGCGGACCCACTATTGAGCGCTAACAAAGTTTGACAATGTTTGTCTGGACGTCAGTGTGCCAATTTTGAGGGAAATTCATGAACATGCTTTTTGGGTAATTTTTCTGGGACAGGGGCAATGACAAGAGCTAAATAGTGCTCTCGGCCCATCGAGTGGAGGAACCTGATACAGCTGCTTCGGGGCAGTCGTTATATAGATAAAAACCCCATGTGGTTTGTGTTAGCAATTCCATAGTGGATTTATGAGAGAGCCGTGGTATAAATGCATCTGCTCGATGCTCTATACTGTACTGCTGCCCCTCCACAGACAGACGCCGATCCACAACTTAAACTCAAACACCGTACAAGTACTGTAAAGACTTAGTAGTGAATCATTCAATTATCTTTTTCTCCAATCAAGGAAGTAGAACCCTCCCAGTTACACGTAATGGGGTGTATCATTAATTTGCCTGGACTCAGAGGCACATTTAGATGCTTGATTTCTTTTTCCCTTACATTATATCCATGTAGAAGCCTGATTGCGGCAGAGAAGGGGTCAGGGCACACTTCTGCCACTCCGCGCTTGGCTTGCTCCCCTCAGCTTGGGATCACGCACAGCAGATAATGTGTTTTCTATTTCATTTCATCCTGGGTAAGAGGAGGGGAGAGAGAGGATAGCGAGAAAGGCCTTTTCGTGTGCAGCCTCATAATGTTGCGGTTTTCAGATCTGGGGGCCCGTCCAGGCCATGAAAGAGATTCTGGCTAGTCTATCGCAGCTGGTGGCTTGAGAGAGCTTCCTCTGTCGCAGGGACTCCCGGCCAGCCGTCATCAGTATTCCTGAGGAAGGGCTTCCTGTGTGTCGGGGGGTCAGCTCCTGGCCCCGGCACCCCCCTCCCTACCCTGCACTGCACACATGGCTCATCCTCTGGCACAGCATCACAGGGCCCATACACCGCACCCTGGCCTGATCTCCGCTGTGAGCTCCCTGTTAGAGAGAACACAACAGTGCATCCAGTTCTCCTGAAGTAGCTAAAACTGTAAATCATGTACTGCTCGTGTCAGTGCAGAATTTGATGAAATCTCTAAATTTAAAGAACAATTATACAGTGCACATAATAAATACTGTCATTACTGTCCTCCACAGTGCTGTGCCATGCATCAGCTCTGGACATGTAGATTGATGTTGAAATGGACTCAGATTAAGCGTGCTTTGTGATTTGCATCTAGTCATCCGTAATTGTATGCCTATGGGAACATTTCTGTTCTATTTTCAAAGCACTAAACATTACAGACTCGGCCACCTTGATGTATTCTCCCGAGGCTTCCGATATAGTGAGTTTTGATTTTAAACGGCGGCCTGATGTGCCAAGCCATACTGAAGCCAGTGTCTCTGCCAGCTCTTCCGCTGTGGTTCTCTCCGCACTCCCTACCAGCCTGTTGGTTTGGTAGTCAGTGCCCCATAAGTGGCTGAGAGTCCTGTGGTACCAGCTGGTGCCATGAACAAAAACCATGAAGCCTTGAGTCCACACTGTGTGTCGGTCTGAGGCAGAAGTTTTAAATGTCGCCTCTAAGCTCTAAATTCTATGTGTCGTCTTCATTATGACAAGTTATGGTGGCAGTACGAGACATTGATAAAGATGTCAAATGTTTTGGTTGGTCGCCCAGATCCCTAACACAGATTTAGTATAAAAGAGTGTTGTTATAACTCCACCATGGAATTTATGTTTTCTACATGGTTTGTTTGTGTTTATTAGTGGGATTACAGAAAACCTACTCGCCTTATTTTCAGAAAAGTTGGTGGAAGGATGTAGCATGGGACAATAACGACAAAGACAAATAATAGAACAGCTACAACAGTCTTGCTAGTTTAGGAGATCACTCACTGTAACAAACCTTTAAAGCCAGAAAAAGACAACTATTATGCCATATTAGCTGGACCCCAGGAAGGGAGCCAAGCTTTAAAGCCAATTTTCCAAATTCCCATTCAAGTTAGCAGAGCGCTAAACTGGAAGCTAGCTGGCTCGGCCAGCATAATTCTCTAGTGTGCTTGCTGGCTTCATGTACCACTGGACAACTTTGATAGGGATGAACAGGGCCACGCCGTATCCAGTTCTCTTTGTGAATCCATGCATACTATAAAACCACAATATCAAAAACAGGTTGATAGCCGGTTTCATAGCCCGATATCGAAATAAATAAAAGTTCTACGGGATGCACCATTGGCCTTGGCGGAGGTCTGCACTCTCAGAATGCCATTCTAGTTTTTGAAGCATCTGTTGTGCACAGATAAAAAAAATTATTCTACCAATTGGTTTGCACTGATTGTACGTTGATTGTTGTATCCAGCTCTCTTTGTACATCCATGCATATTATGATTATGATTATGATTATGATCATAATATCAAAAATCAAGATAATATCGAGTCTCATATGACAATATTGAAATTGTAGCCCTGCATGAATGCACTGTTAGCCTCGGTGGAGGTCTGCGCTCTCGGAGTGCCATTCTAGTTTTTGAAAGCATCTGTTTTACACAGATAGAAGGTTCTACCGGTTAGTGTGCACTGATGAGACTTTGATTGTTGCCTGATGAAAATACTTTGTTTGTACTTATTTTGTGTCCTTTGTTTTGTCTGCTTCGCTCAAATGCCCCTGCCTGCCTCTCCTCTTTCCTCAGTCATTACACCGCCTTCCTCTTCATCATCCTCCTTGTTCATTTTGACAGAGCACCAGCTAATAACAGACTCTTTGACTATAGGATGCAGGGGAAATGGTGCGCTCCCTTGTCGGTGGATTGGAACTGATTGTTAATTTGCTGAAGTCAACAAACAACGAGGTGCTGGCAAGCATTTGCGCTGCCATCGCCAAAATAGCCAAAGACAAGGAGAATCTGGCAGTCCTTACTGATCACGGGGTAGTCCCATTGCTGGCCAAGTTAACAAACACAGTAAGTACACCTCACTGCTGGAGACAAACAACAAGGTTTTACTATTCAACAACACTGCAGTTACTGTCAATATACAAATAAGTGTCTTTACAATGGATTTTAGTTGGCCTTTTCCTACTCCACGCAGCATAAACCCAGCTAATGAGAAGAACATTCAATTTTGCCAAGAGCCTCTTGCAGAGCTCTAGTGCAGCTTGTTATTCTCTACATTGTAAAGACTGGCCTCTGAGGACCAATAGCATCCTGTTCTCCTCTCCACAGACTGATGACAGGCTCCGTCGCCACCTGGCTGAGGCCATTGGCCACTGCTGCATGTGGGGCAGCAACAGGGCGTCCTTCGGTGATGCTGGAGCCGTGGCCCCCCTGGTGCGGTACCTCAAGTCAAAAGACAAGGCGGTTCACCAGAGCACAGCCCTGGCCCTGTACCAGCTGTCCAAGGACCCCAACAATTGCATCACCATGCATGAGAAAGGGGTGGTCAAGGTCAGTTTTAGTGCTGTTAAAGCTGGATTTATGACTTCTTACTTCTGCCTTTTTGTAGCTAATTTACAAAGTAGTTATTTTTCTAGTTTATTTGGTGCTTTTGAGACTAAATCTGGCATAATTACATTGAGGAAAATGTGCTTTGGCCTCCCATCACCCTTGTTTTAGCGATGTGTGAAAAACACTGAGTAATAAACTTTGAAAAGCTGTGACTATTTTCAGAGCCTTTGACCGATGGAGCAGAAACAAAGTGGGTTTTATTCGGCGGCGGAAACATGACTCCACTTTCTAGCCGTCATGGGAATTCAGAAAAGCAAACAGCTCAGTGTGTGCGCAGTGCCATTTCTCCGGTAGACCCTAGATGCCATTACAGCCCAAGTCAAAGGGCTGTAGCTGGGGGTAACTGTTGCTAAGGGCTGTTCCTGGACATCAGGGTAGAATGCAGCAGTGATATGGTCCAGGCCAGAGAGTGGGGTCAGAGCTGTTCAAGGCTAAAAAAGAACAATGTTGTTTTTTTTCCAACTCTGTAAAGCTACATCCGCCAGCTTTCTTCATCATTGCAGTTGTGTAGCGCTCGTCCAAAAAGAAACAAGCATTGTTTTGTCTAACATTTGAGCCTGTCGGGCTGTTTCCATGCTCAGCTCCAGAGACTGTTTATGTTTGTCTCTGACAGCGATGTAGAGATTTCATGTTAAGATTACACTGTAATTGATGTCTTGTCACAGATGATCATGTACCCATATTTCAGCATTTTTGGAAAAACATTGCTATCTTATTTTCTAATTCAATCATGTTTCACATAGAAGGACTTTCACATGAGAAATCGTTTTGTGGCCGCAGTGAGTTTAAATCCTTTTTCCCCCCTAAATAACAACTGCGATATAAATTATGAAGTGGTTATGCCATTGCAGCCAGATCTTTTTTTCCCATGTTCATTAAATGGTGTACTTTAGCTTGATCTGCTGTAACAGTGTATGTGGTTCAACACTAGCCATAATTGGTAGCTGGACTGAACATTGGGTGTTCCGAAAGAGTTATGTCCAATTTGCAAAAGTCGTTAAGCTGAATGCTTTTTGTAGTTTGAGCCACGACAAAAACTGGACATGCCCTCTTTTTAGCTCTCAGTGTGTGTGTGTCTATATTTGAAATTCTAGTGTGACTCTGTGTTTGTGTGTATGGGCGTGATTGTGTGCAAATGCAAGACATACCACCCCTTTTAATCTGTCTCTGTGTTTGCCCTTATTAATGTACCAGTTAAGAGTTGCAACACTACTCCATAATGTATTTTTGGACTTTTAAAGAGCTTAATTACCAAAGGCCACGTAACTGCACCAGCATTGTATTTGTTCTTAATCTCAGACATGGAAATACAACACAGGCAGCCTCATTGTTCAGTCTGGCCTCAGACTCAGCCAGTCTGGGAGGGAGGCCGATACCTACCTGCCTGACCCCGGAGGAAACATTACAGCATGAGAGCTTGTCAATCTCCTCCATTCTATGCGCACTGTAGCATTCTGCTTCATGATATACAGGTAGAGAGAATGTGTTAAAACAATATCCCCAATAGTTCTGAATTGGTTAGAGAGGGTTTATCGAGGATTGATACAGCGCCCTGTGTCTAATTTATGGCCCAGTGTAAAATTCTGGACTGCTTCTTTTATTATTGCAACCATATTTCAAAGAACTTTTCTGTACCACTGAGGAGCTCTCAAAACATGTTCACCCACGTGTAGTATACGATTTCGAACGAGCAAAGGTCGCTCTGACTCCAAAGTTGGTTTAGAAAGTAACTTTCCTCTCAAGAACACTAAATGGTGTATGGCCCGGTCCCATAAGATTCGCAGGGGAAATCAAGCATTGAAAAGAAAGTATTTCACACTGGAAAACACATTATTGACCTGTCCTAAGGCCTTTACATATCAGGCTGGCTTTTTGGGAGCAATTGATTTTCACTTCAGAATATATTTTTTTATTGTTTTTTTTGTCAAAGGTACTTTTACACAGAATGTGAATATTTTTAATGAGAAAACATTCAATTTTCTTTTGGAACAAGGTTGACTTTTTACGAGTTGCCTTAAGAACAACACAGACGCTCCGTAGTCAGAACCATAACTTCTTGAAAATCCAAATTGGTGGTTTAGTAACTTTACGAGACTGATTTTGGTGAATATTTTCTCTGTTTTTTAAAGTGGTGCCCCGTCTCGAGGTGACGTAGAGTAAAATCAAGTCAAGTCATATAATTGATTATAATTTATAATTATTTATGGTAATTTTTAAACACACTTTTGAACCATAATTCATATTTTTGTGCTCCTTATTCCCCCTGGTTACCTCTTTCAAAGCCTTCAAATCTGGTCCAAAATCAGTAACCTTAACTGAAAGAAATACTATACTATTAAATTTCGTTAATCAAAACGCTTTGACTTGTTTTAGACGCAACCTGCTGTCATTCACAAGTTCTTTTGTTTCCTAAATTTTCTGTCAACATACTTTCCTCCCGGCCTCTCAGATCGGACCTTGTTCAAGAAAAGCCGTTTAGGTGGCTGCTCTCACAGGAAATACACACGGGGGAAAGAGAACTCTCGCCTGAGAGATGAATCACCCTCGCCGTTTGATTTGACATCCACTCTTGGTATCTCGCAGTTTTATACGGATGTGCTTCATTTTGTGTCATGTACAAAATCAACATGCCTTTCCCCTGCGCTTTACATCGCTTCCAGAAGGACTGGAGATTGTTTGCTCAGACCATAAATCCTTGTAGACAGCTTCAGCCAGCTATTTGTATTAAAAGGGCTCTTTCATAAGAAAAGCTTTGTGAAGTAAATTGATGAAAATTACAAAATACAGATGGTAATTACTGGTAATTTTCAAATGAAGGTATTCAAGAATGTAGCTTTTGCCAGGTCCTGGTATGTATTTGAGGCTTTAACTCATGTAAATGAGAAAAACGTTTGCACTTTTGTTGCCATTAGCAAACTTCTGTCCCGGCACGGTTAGTGATTGTTCTATTTTTTCCTCTTTTACATGGCCAGACTGAAAGTGCACAACGAGGCTGTGGGGGGGCCAAAATTACACCAAATGTGAGGGAAGGAATAAAAAGGAAGCAGAGCATCACAGGTTTACGTCTACAGGTTCTGTTGGTTTGCGTGTAACATGACTTCAGGTTGTGGGTGTGGTGCGCAGATGATACAGGCGCTGTGTGCTGCAGCTCTGTTATGACTACCATGTTTTTGAGATCCATGGAGTGTAATGTTTTAGAGCCTTTGACTTAAGCCTCTCTCCCTCACGCCTGGACCAGAAATGCCAAGCCGTGTTGTTCAGGTTGCACAGGCCCAAGGTTCAGACCATAGAAATAGAGTAAAAAAAGAAGGGACATTGAAATGTCGGCTGTGGCTGGTACAAAACTAAATGATGATTGTAGCACATGTCAGTAGGGGCTGAAGTATGTCGGCGAGACCGAGTCGGCCATTTTTTTTCTTGCTTTTATTCATGCGATGTTTCTAAAGATTGACTAAATGGAGGATTAAATTTACACTAGTTGATCAGTCTTAACAACCACATACTGATTGAGGCATCTGCAATGCATTACCTTACATTTTATAGTTACATAGTGAATATTCATAGGCTGAATTCAATACAAAATTTAAATAGCATTCAAGTATTAAAAATACCAATGAATGAAAGTCAAATGAGAATTTCTCTAAACTTATATCAAATGCTCTGTATGAACATGTGTTAGCAGCTCTCAGTCTCCAGCAGCAGACCCTCTAGCCTGCTGTTTTGTTCATGTTTAGTGACTTCCGAATTGCCGCAAGTCTTGTACAGAAGTTTATATGGAAGTTAGGCGTGACAGTATTGGCTGCCACTGTGACTGCTATGTTGATTTGAATAGGAATGTCTGTTCTATCCTTGCTCTGTTTCTATGGTTCAGACTGAAAGTTTCCCCTTAAAGTCATTGATTTGAAAGCAGCCCTCCCTCCTTTTCCTCTTCCTCTTAAGAGACACAGAAAAAGCAGCTTAGCCGTCTCTGGCTCGCTGGAGGCTGCAGGGAATGTTGTTTACCTTGACTTCCCTCACCAGCTTCCCCTCAGCCCAGCTAAACACTGCTGTCTGTTTGTGCTGTTTGCCTCCACGGTGGAGTCTAAAACATGGGAATGCTGGGGTAGAGGGGGGTTGATGGAGCCATAATGGCTGTCAGAGCCGGCACAGGGGAATGCAAACCAGAACTCCTGCAGGCCGACGCGGTCCAACAGAGCGCACTTAACACCATGACACCTTTATGTGCGATAAGGTGTGTGTGTGTACACATGCAACAATATGTACAGCCCTCCCAGGCTGCACGCCTCCCCCTCCCCCCCTCAGCCAGGGGGGAAGCGTGTTCCCCAGCTCCCTTCTTGGAGGTCAGGACTCACTGGAGCTCTCTGAAGTGCAAAGAAACCTCAAAAACTCACGATTCAGTTTTCAAACGTGGGGCAAGTGTTCATATTACCTCAGCCAGGCAATATCCAACAAGTGGAGTATTATATTCCTGGAGATCCCAGCTGGGAGGGAAAGAGCAAGCTCGAGAGAAAGGCAGCAAAGAGAGACGCGCTTATCTTAGCCTAGCTGTGCGCTTCGGGAGACCTTATTTGGCGACGTCTGAATAACATGCTATGAGGTTGGCAAAAACGCTGCCTCTGGCACTTCTCAGGCATCCTCTCTTTTCACAAAAGAGACTTGTTTAGCGAGCTGCATGTTTTCTGGAGCCTGTGGATGTAAGTTTGCTTTTGGAGGTGTTTTGGATGCTATTTAAAAATCATATAAAACCCGAGGGCAGGGTTTCACATATACTCCTCGACACTGGTGCATTGAGAGAAGCCGACATCTTGGACTGCTGTGGACTGATGATTATAATCAGGAGGAAGGAGATTTGTTTCTCAGTTTTTAACTGGACATAAACTGTAGGTTCACAGCCCTTTTGTGCTCATACACACAAGCTGGCTCACCTCATCTTTCATCTGTTTTTCTTTGACTGTTTATCTTTGCGCTGAAAATCCTGGGAATGTCTTCTGTCTGCTCCTTTGGCTGTTTGCTAACCACACAAATGTGCAGAGCAGCGTTTTAAGTTTGTATGTAACATGGAGAGGGGTCAGGGTCAGCTGTGCTCTGACATTATGAACACAATGATAACTGAGAGGTTTGCTCTAAGCCCTGATCAGCTGGTAAAGATTAAAGTGAACACACAGAATATTATTTAGGGATACCCGATATATTGGTCTCAATAAATGAGCAATTCTGATAATAAAATGGTAAACATGAACACAAATTGACATTGCAGCTCTGGCACACTATAATACAGTGGTATGCACCCTAGTATGCATGAAAAGTTGGTTTGTGATCTGCCAGTAAATACAGAGAAGAAGAAGAACATGTGCAGCATGCTGACTAAGCTCCCAGCAAGAGAGCCTTTATTTGTTGCCAATTTACTCTAAGGGCCAAACAGAGGAATTACAACTTCCAGGTCCCCATGTAGTGCCCATGTAAACACCATTTCCTCATAGACTTGTGCTGGGAAAGAGATGTTTGTGATGTCACAAGTCTAGAAAAGTTGTATGATTAGTTTTCCCCTTTCAAATCAGCATGTGCTGAACTGGAAGTAGCACCAGTGGGACAGTCTTTAGGTTTGTAAGAGCATGCAAGTCAAACTTTTTCATCACGCATAACTGAGCAAATTTCATAGAAGTGGATGAGTCCCTGCCTTCAATACTGTATCCAGTTTTCTTTATATATCCATGATGCTGACTGTAGAGCAAACATGTCTCTCTAGAGACATATGAAGAGTCGGATCTGTTCTTTGTTTGTGTTGTGTTAACAGTAAGTAAGTAAGTTAGATTTGGTGCCATCAGACCTGTGGAATATTATTTTATCCATCTTTGCTCAATACATCTTAGCCCGGTGTGCATAAACTACAGGTTATGATTTTTTGTAAATGCAAAAATATTAAATTATTATTATGTTATCTTTTTAGTATTGGCCATGAAACGCATGGTAGTATTGGTTATTGCATCAGTTGAAAAAAGTCCATATTGTGCATCTCTATTTTCACTGAAAATGATTATACAAGCTGAGAGTGACATTACATTTATGTGAAACACACAAAGGAATCCCATCATTTCCTCTGTTGATACGTGGAGCCAGCGCTAAACAGGATGGGAGAGTTTTGAATAAAAGGACGGCGAGAGGAGAGGAAATCAAAAAATCGAGATTAGCCAGATGATTTTGGAATCATTCTGCTGCCTTAAACTAAATCTCAATCAGTGGCTGGAT
Source organism: Serranus cabrilla (assembly GCA_903364295.1). NCBI lineage: Eukaryota > Metazoa > Chordata > Actinopteri > Perciformes > Serranidae > Serranus > Serranus cabrilla. The sequence continues at coordinate 428,915 of CAFUXE010000481.1, forward strand.
GCAGTTCTTAAAGGGGCTTAGTTCTTGGATCATGTCCTCTGACAGCGACAGTCTAGAAATTGTCCTCAACAGGGATGTGACATTGCTGCAGTGAAACCAGGGAAACATCCACATGGTGTTCAAACAGCACTTGTAAGCCTGCTGCAGCGTGATCTTTGTGAAAGAAATCTTTCCTTTTTCATTCAGTGGAGAACAAGACCTTGATATATGGGGCTTAAAAGTGCCTCAGACGTCTCAGCAGTTACTGTATTTATCAAAGCTTCATTATGTTTAGGAGCAGGGAGTCCTTAAGTGCTTAGTTGAGGGATGTAATGTTGCCGTTGGTTCATTATGGATGTAAACAAGACGATCCGAAATAATTACAAGTGTGGCTTCGGAAACCTCAGTGGCACACCATTGTGATTTTACCAAGGAGCACACATTGAACAAATTTAGATCCATCCATTGCACCAGAGTATTTATGCTTACATTGACTTTTATTTTGACTCAACCCCACAGCCGCCCACAAACATAATGTAGTGATTTTGCTGCAGATAAAATAAGAAAAAAGCTCCCCCTTCCAAAACACATGCCACTCAGCGGTATTCCATCTATCCGCTGTGTTCCTTTTTCCTCATTTCTGCATAATGCGCAACTCTTTGAACAGATGAAAATCCTTTAAATGTTCAGTTTTATGCAACCAAAAAATAAACTTCTAAAGCTAGAGATTTCTGTGAGCACACAACCTTGTTCTGCAATAAGATCTAACGAGATCCATTACACAAGCCACTAATAGTCGGATATAATCTGACCTTTGGAGCAGCGGAAAGGCTGTCAAGTGGTGTGGTTCATGCTCAGGTTTTTAATGTCGAGCCTGCCCTGCATGCTTTCATCTGAACAAACTTACAGAAGCATGTGTGCTCGCAGCTGTAACCCCTTTGCTGAGGCATGGTTTGGAAGGGTAAAGTGGGACACACGCTGAATACACACATGGAAACACACACAGAGGGCACGTGCAGCCTAACATTGTCACCAAATGGCCTGTGTATGTTTGTAGGCCATGCAGTGGCTGCTGCTGACATGACAACATGTGCAGAAGCTTCCTATCTGGGCACAAGATGTGGGATGTAAGGTGTATTAATACCATAATATCAAAGAAATAGATCCACCGTGACATCACCCATTGGTTTGTGGAGTACCCATTTAAAGTTTGAGTAGGGCATTTAGCTGTCGCCATCTTGTTCTTTTGGAGCCACAAGTTGCCATATTTGGAATAGTGTGGAGCTGTGGTGCAGTAAAGCTGGAAGATATGGAAAGAATCTTCTATTCCGAGATATATAATTTAAAATATTGATCACGATACAGCCCGATACGTTTTCTGTTCATTCAGTGCATGAACATCCATATGAAATAACCACATGATAAAGTCTGTTTTTTTAAAACTCCATATTAGCAAGGCAGCGCCTCTATGGGTCACTCTAGCTCCATTCTCATGTGCAAGGATCAGAACTTAAAGCATCTGCAATATAACATAAATATTGCAACCAAATGTACATTATATTATACATTTTTATAGCATTTTGACACTTTATATTGTCATATCACACAGCCCTAGGATGGAGTATAGTTACCATCTATTGCTAGCACTAGCTAGCTAGCTAGCTAGCTAGCTTGGTTAGCGAGGTGCATTACGAATTACCCTGCAAGGATATAGAATAGGGATGCTTGCTAAAAATGAGCAACCTACTCCTAGTGTATTTACACAACATTTTTCCAATTAACTTTCATGTACTAAAAACTACACTGTGAAAGTGTCAAAGTTCTAAGAAACACAAACTGCACCCCAAAACAAGTTCATGGCTATTTAAATGTGCACATATCCTGATTGACTGGTCACCGCGTTATAGTGACTTGCCAATTATGGTCATGACCATGGTTTATAAAATGAATATCACGCTGTATAGAAGAATACTTGACATTAGATTGAGACAATAAACTCATTAAGCCATGTTTACAGAGGTAATAAAAGTGAAACATGGGGTCATTTTCTCATAGACTTCTGTCGAATTGGACTTCTGTGGAGTCGCCCCCTGCTGGTCATTAGAAAGAATACATGTTTAAAGCACTTCTGCATTGACCTCACTATCTGTTCCTGCTGTAACTTCTGTCCTTTGTACTGCCACAGCCCCTCATTCACATCATGGGCTCTGATGATGAGAAGCTCCAGGAAGCTGCTGCTGGCTGTGTGCGCAACATCCGACTGCTGGCCCTGGCTAATAGGAAGGCCCTGTTATTTTATTGACAGAACTGTACAAAAATCGACCTTAGCCTCTGTCTTGTTGGACGCAAACTTTGGAGTTTGTGTGAAATGTGTTTGAAAATAGCTTTAAATAAAATGTCTAAGAAAAGTGTAACAAATATAAGTACCACAAGTGTTTTGAATGTCAACTGATCTGAGAAAGGTTTCAAATAAAATGTTTTGTCTTGATTGATGAGTGAGTATTTATTTGCGCTGCTGCTTCCGTTCTAGCGACAAACTTTTATCCCGAGCTGCGTGTTTACATCAGCTACCTCATCAGGAGTTCATACAAACATTTTAGGAAGCCCTCTTCTCTCTCTGTCTGAGATAAAAATAAACGCCTCTTCTTCTTGTTTGATCTCACGCCAAATACCCCATACGTCGTTCAGCGTGAAACACTCCGTGTTCTCGCAGTAACATTCCTTAAGTAATCCACACGAGACCGCAATATCTAAACAAGATCCACATCTGCTTGGGTTGCTCAACCTCCTCTTACACAGTCTGGACACTTCTGTACTTGCAATGAGACTTTTAGACAAACACAATAACTTGCTGTTGGTCATGTAGCACCAGCACGGACCACAGGGAGTCTGCACAAATGTTCTCTATAAATACCACATCATGATATAAACACATAAGTGGATAAGACATATCTTTAACATTTAGAAGGACAATACTGTGTCCTGTCTCCACCAGAGATATTAGGTCGAAGAGTGAATCAGGATTTTCCACATTACCACAATGTATTTACAGTAGGCTCAGAATTTGTAGGGATGTTAATGATAAATAATAAAATATATTGAACAAACAAGCTCATTATTTTTGTCAGTAAAAACAAAAATGTCGATATTTTGCCAGTTGGAATCTTCGCTGTACCAGAGCACTTACATGGCATTTAGTCAACACCAAGTTGGGAAAATACAGCAAACTGCTCTGTTTTTTTCCTACAAGTACTTAATATTTTTGGATATCTTTTTTAAAGGCCATTTCTTTTTCTGTACTGTACACTGCAATAGTTATGGCGTGTGTGTGCACCTCATTGCAGCTAATCGGGTCTCGTCTGATTCTATTGTCTCCTGTTCTTGTTTATTATAAACAGGCCAAGTCAGGCTTGACAGCCTTTTGCACAGCAGGTTTCAGTAAAAGGCTGTTGGCCTCCACTACTGCTGCCCTCTCGCATGTCTGTCAGCCTCTCTGTCTCTCTGATCCCACTGTCCTGGTCCCAGTTAGCTTAGATGCTCGGCACTCAACCACAGAGGCTGCCACAAAATCTCATGGGACTTTCATCAATAATATCAGCCACGTGCTAAAATAGAAAATTAGCTAAACATTGAAAATATGTGGTTGAAAATCTTCATCACTCTTTGAAGTTTAAACGCTCCCAGCTGTTAGCGGGGTCAGGGGAAGAGCACGGACGGAGGAGAGTAGATGAGTGAACTTATTACTCTGAAGAAGCAACTTCCTTCAAAAAATCTAAACTAGCGACTGAAGGAAGCCACCGACTCCAAACCATTCAGAGCAAATAAACTCACAATGATTAATGGCTCTCTAATTCCACGCCACCGGCATCATAACCTCTGCAACATGCCCGGTGTCAAAACTGATACTGTTTAAAGGAAAAACATTTAGTCACTTCAACAAACAAAGAGGGAAACATTGTTTTCTTCTTGTGTGGCTGCTGAAAGTTTCCTTTTCTCATGCTCGTGTTTTTTTAAAAAACATGCTATTGTATTTAGCTCTGTTGTCTTCATTTGAGCTTCTTTTCCGTTGAGTTCACCTTTTATCATTTATAGGAATAGTTCAAATTCGACAGCAGCTAACCTTTCTGTCTCCAAAGTAAAACTATATGCCAGATTGTCCTCAGCCAACAAAATGACCCCATAGGTCATTTGTACACGCAGCTTATTACACGCCCCATTTATGTTGATTGTTAGACGTAGACCTATAGTGTTTGACGAGATCAAAGGAGGAATTCAGATGACATAGTTTAAAGAACAAAAAAGTCTGTGTATTAAGGAGGCCAGGGTGGATTGTTGAGTGAAACATCTTCTAATGAAGCGGTTTGTATGACATCCTGTTAAAATGTTTGATTTAGATATTTTCAACACATTGTTGACACGTGACTACTGGTTTTGTTCCCTAGAAAAGCTTTAGCCACCACAACCCCTTTTCTAAGGTTAGGAAAAAAGAACAGGGTTAGGCTTAAAAAACTGTTTCAGGATATGACTTGTAACAACAGGACACAGACACTGGTCTCCTGGTGAAAAGAGAGGGGTTTGACCCATCCACAACCTCTCCTACGTGGCTTATTATGTTTCCACTAGTGAGATTTTGTGGAATACCTGCAAATTCCTTCACATAACTTTTTGTAGGACATTTTGCAAAGTGTGGACACTGTGTGAAACCAAAGTCGTCAACGTGTACTTAACTTTCGTCACATAAGAGAAGTTACTCTAGTCATTCAGTGTTTCTGTTGGTTTTCTGCAGTAAATGTAATTTGGCAAACAAGAAGCTCTTCTATAAAACTGCACATTGGCTTCCTATCATTTATAATACTTGTTGTAAAGAAGCAGTGCCTTCATTTCCTCTCTGAACCTGATGTTAGACCTTGCAGCACAGAAACCGAGAGGAAGTAGGCAGTTGGTTTCAGGAGCCTGGCCCTCAGGCCCATTGGTCATAAAGCCACAGTTGAGTGTATTAGTTGAGCCACAAACCCTTTGAGAACAGAAACTGCCACTTTTTTTGGCTGTCCTTCCAACACAGGGACATTATTCACGAGAAATTAGAGGTTATGCCTCCACGCCTCAGCACAGGCAGCAATTACGTCCGGTTCTGGCCTTTCTGGTCGCCATTCAAGATCCGATGCTTCTCATCACTCCAAGGAAGGGATGGAAATAGTGGAGGGATATCCCTGATGTTGTTGCTCCTGTTTTGAGGTGGGCCCTGGCATCTGCCACTCCCCTGTATCTCAACTGGTTTGTCTCACCATTGGCCGGACCTTCACCCCGTCCAGACTGGAGCGGAGGTTTCCCATAGGTCAGCGTGATGGATGGGGCCGCGTTCGGAGACTTTATTACACATTGCACAAGACTTATGTGTGGAAACTTTTTACAGTCGTGAAAATTGTCTGTCTGCATTTTGGGTGGACAGTAATAAATATATATATCGCATATTTTTACAATCAGGCAGTCCTTCAGAGAGCGTGCTGCGTATTGTGATATTAGCTCAATTGTTTTAAAATGGAACAGCTCTTTTGAAGTTTTTTAAAGATCCCACATCTCCTCAAGCGTTCTGCAGCAATATTTTATAAAAGAAACTAATGAACAGTAAAAGTTCCTTCCAAATATTAGAAGTGGCTTTCCGTCCCCTTCAGTGTCTAAGGACCGTTTTTAATATAAAATCACAAACTGTTGCGCAGCAGCAGCAGCAGCGTGGTTTGCTTGCGATGTTGCCATTAAAAACATGCGCATACACAACGGCCTCTCAGAGCTCCATCCAAACAGAGAGCAGCGCTCTCTGGTCGACGAGGACGAGGGGGTGAACACGGCTTCTGTTCTCAATCTGTAAATTAGCTTTTATATCATTACAGCATGCTCACACCACCAGGTCTGTTGGAGTGAGCCTCGCGTGTCGGGCTCACACGCTGCTCGCTGCCTCTCTGCATCTGTTTCCTTCTTTCACAAGATCCCCCAATTTTATTCTCCACAGGAGGTTAAAGAGCTGTCCTGTGATCCCTGAGCATTTCTCAGTGGTTTTTAAAGACTTTCCTAAAAAGGGCTTTCATTGCACTAATGAATCCTGACATTCCCTTCCATAAAGTGTAAATAACAAGCTGGTATGACAATAAATAAACAGAGAAATGTGTGGGCAAATACCACAGCGTCTGGGTCAGATTTCAAGGCAGCTAGAGTAATGTCTCCAAAAAGGTCTCAAAAATATTAAAAGTACCGTCATTGGTCATGACAGCTGTGGGTTTTGGTCATTACAAGCGTGCTTTTCCTGTGTTCAGTTCGAAGCATTACATGCTGAGTGTTTTTTTTTCATGCACAAAAAAAATATATTTTGTGCAGAGAAACTATACTGCCAAGATTAATTTACTTAAGCAAACAAACATCCCTTCTGTGCTCATTTCTGTGTTTGCTGCTGCTGTGCATAAGCACATAATAACAGCTTCTCTCAGTGAGTGTTGATATGTCTGATTTGAGAGAGCAAGAGAGACAGCAGCTTAGTAAAACTGAGTCAGAGGGTGTATTACTGGCTGCTCTTGTGAGTACTAGAAAACTTGCAGATGATTTATTGAGAACAGGGTAGGTTTTTGTCGGCTCAAATAAAATTGTTCTTTTACAGTTATTACATGTCCAGGGAAAAAAATATTTTTTGTGCCTAAAATGTCCCACAACTGAGACACAAATAGTTTCAAAAGCTAGAGAGGAAAGTTTAGAGGGATACGTGGATATGGTTGGCTAGCCTATAGGTCAGGTACGCACCCCCTCTGGAACATCCACTCTAGCATCAACCATTCCCTAAGTGGCCGAGCTGTCAGTCACTCACTTGTCCGAACCCGAGCTACTTTCACACCTCAGCACAATTTCTGTTCAAGTGGGCGTAGTAATCGGATGGTCAGTTGAAAAGTTGTAGAATTGTTGGAAACAACTTACTCTCATTCTAAAGTCAGAGTACCGAGTAGTTTTACCACAGTTTGCTGTATGTAAGGTTGTTGTAAAAAGGTCAGGGGATGTGTTGTTATGTGCACAACTAATAGAATCATGTGAGAATTGAAGCTGCGGTTCGCAAGGTATCACTTTATTTAAATGAAAGTCTTTTAGGACTGTGAGTTAATGATGGACAATTCAAGCTAAATTGCTGTGTGATTATTATTATTAGTGATCTGGCAAGTGAAAAATAAATGTGATATTTGCATGTAATGTCTTAAAATAGACTGTTTTTGCAGCTGATGTGCACAGGAAAGCTTTGGAACAGGACTGATGAGAAATATCGGACATACTGGACACTGTAGAAGTTAACAATGTCATATGTCAATGTATTTTTTGTTCCATCAAGCATCCTGGTGCACCTGTATCCCGTTCAGAAGCTTTTTAATCCAGCCTTGAACTGCGGTGACTCTTTGGAGACTTTTTAGAGTAAATCCAGAATGATAAATCCGACACCGAATGTCTTATGTGATGATCATTTAGGATTCCATGTTGAAAACTGACATTATATCCACCTTTCTACTGTTATCGTTATCTGTCCAATAGCTGTCCATGATGCTGTGGGTTGGGTCTGTCGACCAATTAGAGGCTGTGTTTCTGACTCAAAGTTTGGCTGTTGAGCTATCGGCAAACAGCTCAGTCACATCTTGCACTTTGCACAGCGCTGCGGAAAATCCCATAATACCCTCTTCCCAAAAAAGAGCTGAACTGAACGTGCCGCACAAACAGGATGCTCTTCCATTTTGAAATTTCCCAATAGCCTTTTAATTGCAGCACATCTAACAGTGCAGCTTTTTTCTTATCAAAACTGACATTTTTGTCCCATGAATAAAAGCGTCCGAGCAGCTCGGAGGAGGCTCAGTGCAAGGCTCTTGTTAGATTAGTCATCCTGGCTCATCCTGAACTGTTACGGCACTCAACATCTAAGCATTTCTAATGAAACAGTCTTTACTCACCGGATCTGATGTCTGCCTGTTGTTTTCAGTATAAGACAGAGAGAGGGGGGGGGCTGAGGTTTGGGATATGCCTGTCAACCACATTAACAGATCATAGCTTTTTGTTCTGTACCTGACCTTGAAATTGAGGAAATTGTGAAATCTTAGACACCACCGCTGATTTGATGAAACTTGGAAGGTATGACTCGAGCTTTAATAAAATCACACTGATTGGCTTCAAAAGGTAACTGCATCTTTTTTTGTTTTACGGAGCAACATGTTTGCAGTTATTTTATGTATGCTGATTTACTGTCTTTCTCACTCTGGAGCTTTCTTTGTAATGTGACATGTGATGATGTTCAGAGTACTTTTCAGCTTTGTGTTCACAGGAATTTCTGCATGACCTGCAGCCTTTCTGGACCCTTCCTTCTTGCACTTACATCAAACTGGAAAGGAGATGACACCGATAGCCAACAGGCAGTTATATTCATCTGCAGACAAAGGATAATGTCTAGTAAAGATGCTCAAAAATGCCAAGTTCCTCACACAGCAGACAGTGATGAGTTGGCACACGCTTCCAGCTGCACAGCTGTGAACCATAAGCCCCGGCCAGGTTTCCCTTGCTGGATCATGAACCAACCTGAGAGCTCCGTATGGCACGCCACCAAAAATTATATTATCCCAGAGTTTTCATCACAATCTTTTCATCAAGCTATCACAACTCTGGACCTGAGGGGAAGACATGCAACTGAGGGGAATAGCACCAAATCAACAAATCATCAGCAAGGCATTATAGAACATCCTATTTAAATCTGTAACTGATTGCGCGCTTTGAGACATGAGCACAAAGTACAAAACTGTGGTAGATGCCGCCGGCTTGAGTTTCTTCACAGAATTAAGAGTAATGTTTGTAAAAGTGGTCAATTAGGCAAATGTTCAAAATGCATTTTTCAGCTTCAGGTGGTGTTGTGTCCTTCTTATGTGGCGTTCTCTTAAATTTGACCCCGCAACTGCGATGTTTTTTAAAGTCCTGCTTTAACTCTGACATTAATAAATGTCCTTTCCCTCTGCGCGGTGCATAAATAACACCGTGTTCCAGTCTAGCTCACTGCAGTCTGTCAGTTTGCCCAAGCACTCCCAAATACTTCAGAGCTCTGCAACTGTCTGCTCACAACGAAAAATACCTGGACACTCAACCAAAGATAGCACGAGCAGAATTATAGAGGCGATGACACTCGAATAACTGAAACATTTCTCTGAAGTTTTCACACTGGCATTATAAATGACCACGTCAAACATGCCTCATTGTTATTCTAACATGAGTGAGTACTTCTGGCGAGGCTTCGGTGCACAAAAAGCACGCTTTGTCTGACTTAATTCAACTTGGATCGCCAGTGCAAGAAAATCAGAGGGTCCGGTTCACAATGAAAGCATGTTGTCTGACAGATGTATCCATCACCTCCATGTACACTGGATACTGAACTGGCATCTCCTCCCTGTGAAGGAGTCCGTGCCCGTGTAGTAGCCATTTGTGTATTCTTGGAAAGCCATAGTTAGACAGACAACAGAGGATGGGAGCGTTTGAAGAGTATTGGGTGTTCCAAGTTGCAATTATTCCCCACTGTAATTTCAAGGAGCAATTCCAGTGACTTCTAATGGCACTTGGTTTTGACTCTTGATTACTTTCTGTAGACATGGACAGACAGCACACAGCGTTTCTACTGGCTGATTAGTGTCCCAAATGTTTAAAACCCCCTCTAAAAACAGTAATTGGGTCATTTTAAACAACCTGCAAATTTTCTCCTCAGTCACATTTTCCACCAAAGCTGGCAAACTATTGAACAAATATGTCTGTGGCTTTACAAGTAGTCGGCGCGCTACAGTATGTAATTCCAACTTGGTTTACACGGCGAAATTAAGTCCAAGTCTGGAGTGAAAACATCATCTTAAATGAGGGGCAGATTATGGGTGCAGGGACTGGGGTTTTAAAAAATAATTTGGATTGTAATGGCGTAAGGTGTTGACATTGAGCTCACACTGATTTCGAGTAATAGCCACCTTTCATAGCCAGATCTTTTAATACACATCGAATGATGAAGTACCCGAAGGCAAAAACAGGGTGTTGCCTGCTGGATCTAGATGTATAATGAAAGTCTGCTTTTACATTTTATATCCACTTCGCCAAAAAGAGACACAAGTCTTCCATTCGACGCAGTTCAGTGTTGACCTTCTGCTGCCTCTTTCCTGCAATATTTTATTTATTAAAAAGCAGAAACATTTGATTTGCTCCGTAAGTGGTGTGTTTTCTATAAAGGGATCACAGTCAAATTGGAAGTTTAAGGAGAAAACAAATGTTATGAGTGCAAGGAAATAAAACTTTCACTACAACCGCCCCTCTGGCAGGCCAGACCAAACCAGCATACAAATGAACTCCAGTAGAACTGATATAAAGCAATACAAGACTGAGAGGCAAATGTGTATAAAACATGTAAAGACCAGGACTTTAGCTGCAAGAACAGCGCTACATGTCTCCAAAATAACGCTGACGTAGGCCTGTAGCATTTAGGTTAAATCATCTTGGAGGGAGGCGGCAGGGTGACGTTAAACTGAGGTTTCCTTCCCAGCATTGTATGAAAACAAAGCTCCAGATGTTGGAATACAGAAAGTTATATATCTGATATACTGTACTGGCAAAAATCACTATATGGATATGTTAGAAATTACACATTTATTGAAGTCGTACTCACCAATGATGTTAAAAATTAGCAGAGGCGTGATGATCATCAGGTTCATTTAAAAGGTAAATACATTCAAATCTTTGTGTTTATGATATAATTTACTAGACTAATTAGATTTATTTTTTGGCCTAAACCTTTGTGTATTCTCAGTTTAGTAACATAATTACTTTTTATGAAGTACACTAGACTGTGTATATCAAACACTGTCAAACCCATGTATCTATGCATCTGACCAATAGGAACAATAACACTTGCCTACCTTTAATTATATAAATCATCTTTGGTAGAAATGTATTTCATGTGTAATTAATTTTTGTTTTCTACATTTTTTTAGGCCTGTGTCCCATCCACTAACATGGAGGTGGTGGAATTTCTGATCTATACTGCAGCCAGCCACCAGGGGGTGAACAAACTGTTTGGGCTTCACTTTTGGAGAAGTGGTCTTGTTGTCCATCTTTCTATACAGTTGACAACAAGCTAGCTCGACTGGTAAGTCATTTTTTTTATATTTAATTATTTGCAATCCTGGGAACAAAATTACAAGCGCAGAGTAAATAGGTAGAAGCTTAGCTAGTAAGTGCCAGGCTAACTGGTGTGCTCGCTTGCCAGCTAAAGTAGTTTACCAACTAGCCCTGAGCTTCACCAGAATTAAAGCCATATAGAGACGCATGGATGTAAGCTGCTGCGACCAGTCCTTTTGTCTCTTGTATGGGACACACGCAAAAAACACTGGATTATTCTCTACCCATGATGCATTTCGATAGCATCTTTTATTAGACCCTTCTTGCCTGTTAAACACCACGTTTCAAATTCCACATCCTGAATTTGTAACCTGTCTTTTGCGTTGTGAAGTAAATTGAAGACTTCAAGTCTGAGATGACATCATTATGACATCATCCGGGTTGACTCGACAAACAGACAAGTCAACTGACTTTGATTTGTGAAGTGCCCCTTTAACCAAAAATCACTGCAAATTATATTTGTAATGACATGATGGAGGTTTCATCCTTTTGTATATTTATGGATTAAAATGACATCAAAGGTCCCAGAGTTCCCTGTAACAGGTATAAGGGAGAGTCAGAGATCAAGTGAAAGTCTATTTTAGCCATTACAAGAAACTGTTTCCCTGCTCCTGTATAATTTGAGCACAAAAATTGCCAATATCTGTGCAATGTCTCAGCTGTCAGCAACTTCAGAGTAAAAATATTCGTATATTGGTATTGGTGCCAGGCTTCAAAAACCACTATTGGTCCAGTCCAAGTGACCAGTAGAGCTACAAAGATTAGAGGACAAAGAAAACAGATGCCAGTGTGATTCAGGATCTCCAGCTGGAGATGAAACAGAGCCGTGTACAGGGAATGCCTGCAGAGTCGCTGCCACCAACCTCTGTGAAGCAGGACATCATGATTAATGCGGTGTTCCTACCTGTTGAATCGTTTTGTACGCCCACACTGGACAACAGGCAGCAGTCTGAACAGAGGTGGAGTGAAGCAAAAGCAGAGGCTTTGAAGAAGGTGGATTAAGATGAAATAGATGCCAGTGACAAGTCCATTTTTCCCATCCCTAGGGACGGCGTTCTGACCCGGAGTCTAAATAACAGTCACAAGGTCACGGGAGGTAACAGAAGTTCACTTCAGGCGAGAAGGAAAACTTACACATTGTGTATAACCTGGGCAAATAAACCGTCCCCAACCTTAATTAAAGTGATTACATGACTGGGTCATTCATAGCATGTTTGCACAAGCTGTTAGTAAAAGTGAACTTCCCCCGTTAAATGAAAATAAGCACAAATAAACAATAATTACACGGATCCCTAACCCTTCATATGGCTCTTGCTGCTTAGTCACGTCCTTCGAATCACTACCTTGGATAAACCCCAAGGGAACACACAGCTGAGGACCTCAGAAGCTATGACTCATGAGCCCATAATGTGACAGCTTTTATAATGGAAGTCAATGAGAGGGTGCATCAGGAGTAATCAGCAATGGCATGGCTATATACAGTAAGAATCTCTCTTTTTTCTGAATGATTCTAAAAGCAGCTTGGATTGTGTTTGGTTTGATTCTGATGGAATAATTACAGTTGTGGCGCGAGCATTGATACTGACTTCAGCTTCAGGAAGCTTGTGGAAGACGATACTTTACAAAAGAAGATGGGCAGCCTTATTCACGTATGGAGTTCAAAGGAAGATACTTCTCAGCAGTGGTGGACTCAGGCTGTCTGAGGCACCAGCTGCATGTGGTGGGGCACCAGTGCACAGGAAGTTTTTTTAGCATGTTGGACAGCCTATAAGGCACTGCATCAGGTTTAAGGCCACCCTAGAGGGCACTGCATCACATTTTCTTGACAGGAAGGGCATCCTAAAGGGGAACTGCGTTGCATTTTCTCCAGTAGAGTGCATTTCATCATGTTTTTTCTACTTCCTGATTGCACTTCACCATGTTTTATATACCATGGGGGCATCCAAGAGCACACTTTTGTTATTTGTTTGTTGTTTTTTTCTATTTTTTTCCGAAGGGCTTCTAAAAACCAATGGGCTTAAAATAAGACCGAAACACTAATCACTGGTCCATTAAGAAACAAGGTGTAATCTTGCAGTGAAGGAATATGATACAGTCTTTACAAGCATCCAAAACAGGTTTACTGCTGTGTAAAGTATGCCTGCAGCAGACAGTTGGTAATAGGTTTAACTCAGTCTCCATGCACAGTGCAGGGGCTGTAAAAAATGTCACTTCCACCAAGTGACTTTGTTTCAGTATTGAAAGACTTTCCTCTGTGTAAAGTCACAACAATGTACTGAGAAGATTCTAATTGGTTCCAATGTTGTTTCAGTTGTTTGTTGATTTTCTCTGTCAGAAGATTGAATAGTTGTGCAAGACTGATTTACCAAGTTTGGTAAGTGTCGCCCAAAACTAAGCTCACTGCATGTCAATACTTTTTTTTCTTTATTAATTCCAAATTTGTAGCACCATTTTCACCAGTGAAGCACTGTACCAACTAAAGCAGGATCTACAATATTGCAAACTAACAAAAATGCTTTTGTTTAAATTTAGGCTTTTTTACACATTTAACTAATGAGATATAATATGTTATTAAGCAAGCTTCTAAGGTTTTGGTAAGCAGATGTTGTTGGGACCAAGCCATGCTAGCTTTCCCCCCATGGTCCCAGTCTTTATGCTAAGCTAAACTAGCTGACTACTGAAGCTAGCTTCATATTTTGAATAATAATTTCTCATATCATCCTCCTCCAGAAAACAAAGTACATTTTCCAAAATTGTTGAACTATGTCTTTAATGTGATACAATGTTTTACTAACCATTAATGAATCAATTAGTTAATTACTTTTTTGCTTAATATTCTTTTTTTTTCTTTTTTTAAGTTATTCTTAACTTATCTACAATGTGTGATCTATTAGAATATGGTCCATTGACTCTAAACAAGAAAGAAAACTATTTTCTATGTATTAGAAAATCTAACTTATTTTCAAGAGAATCCCTGAAGTCAGCATTAACCCTATTGAGAGGAGAAGTTTCCCCATGTCAGCTGGACACATTCGTTTTAAGAAAAGTAACTTTTTTTGACTTACTTTTTGCAGCGTGATGCCTCCCTCCCTCTCTCCCCTCGCTGCTGGCCTCGGCCCCAGAACCGGCGTAAACCATCCACAGTATGTTCGCAGGCTCGGACTGTGTACAGGGAAACATGAGCAGGGTGAGATATTCAGAGTCCCGGGCGGCGCGGCGCAGGCCGCTGGATAAAGCGGAGGAGGAGACGGCGGTCCGTGTGGTTTGAGCTCAGGATCTCAGGACGGGAACATGTGAGCAGGGAATGGGCGACTGGAAACAGGATTATTGTTCTACACAGCAGAGAGACGCAGGAGGGGCCCGGGACAGGTAACTGACCGACATTCACTGATGCTTGTTTTTGGTAGTAACTCATAGGCTCAGCTTTATAATGGCACTCAGGATATTAAAGCTTTGGAATCAGGGATGTAGTGAAGGATAAACGCATCTAAAGCCAGTTTACCCAACTTTGAATGGACAGAGTTTACACTGCTCTTTATTCTCACTTTACTCTTCACGTCTTTAAGTCTTATGAACGCCGAAATATAATACAGAAAATAGATTTTAAATATAGTTTCATTAAGTTTTTGTTTATTTTACCACTACCTGGTACTTTAGGTTTACATCTTTGGCAGCAGGGTGCAAATGGCACCACATCACCGTGCGTCTTTCCCCGTGACACATCTAATATCCAACCTCTGAGGATAAATTACCAAAAAAAAAAAGTGATGAGGGAAAGCAGAATGTCACATTTGTGGAGCGTGCACGGCTGTTTGTTTTGCATTAAATAAGGGAGAGCACCAACCAAAGTAAACCGTCAGGGTTTGTAGACCGCAGTGCACAAGAGGCAGGGCAGAAATATTTAGGATGCTTCAGCTGGAATTTTAAAACACATAAACTTAAATAGAAAAAAGGATAAAGTTTTTACAACCGAAACCACCGCGTCTGTACTGTAGATTTGCTGTAATAAATTATATGTTCTCCCTAGTTATTTAGAGAAAATAAAGTGAAACTGTATTAAATAAAATTAAGTGGAATTTTGACACTTGCTCTTGGAAAAATACCGTTTCAAGCTGAGAATAAACAATCTTGTTAACAGGCTTTTATGGAACAAGTAAAAAAGTAAATTGCTTCTATTGCTTATAAAGGACCTGCTGTCTGCACCTTCACTTTTTATACTTTCTGAGGTGAAAAACCTAACTGAGTGCAGTTCTGTAGATTTTTTCGGCTTCAGAGTAAATCCTTTGTTATGAACGGGCTTATCAGATCTAAATGTTTACAAAGAGCGACCTTATAATAACGTATCACAACAGCTCAGTTACGCACGGTCCGCCTCAGCTCAGGAAGAGTCTGCAGGCTGGTTTATTCACTGTATTTGTGTGAGCAGGCGCACAGTGGAGGGTAACCTAATCACACACACTAGAGTGAAGGTGTCACATTAGAATTTATTAAGACTTTATTAATTTTCCAGGAGAAATATTACCTTTTCTTGAAATGATTTTTTACGCATATTGAAATATTTTTGCACCGACTAAAGGTCATATTTTAGTCTGAAACTACATGGTAGTTTTTTAAAGTCCTTTTTTTATAAAAATATCCACACTCTTTCCACAGGAGAGACACGGGGACACTGTGACAAATCAGAGGAGATTTCTTTTTTTTTTCTCCCTTTTTAAACTTTTTGCGCATCAGAGGATCCGAGGGGAATATCTGGCCAAAGATGAACACCATCGTGTTTAACAAGCTGAGCAGCCAGGTCCTGTTTGAGGAGAAGGCGAAAGAGGTGGAAATGAGCAGCAGAAATTATCTAGAAGTCATCGACGGGCAACATCCAGACCTCCTCTCCAGCAACCAGACCATCAGAGACAACCAGGCCATCAGACACAGGCGGAGCGGGTATGTGGAGCTCTCTGTTAACGCTGCTGGTCAGCATGTGTGGCTTTTATTAACATGTGGATTACCTGGAGGAGGAAAACCTCTGCACTCACCATGCATTAGAGAGTCAACAGTGTTACAATGATGGTTTTGTTGTGCGCAAAGTTAAGACGAGCTCAGACAGGTTTTCTTGGGTATAATTCCTGTAGAATACACTGATGATCTCCGATAAGTGCACGTGCTTTCTTGAGTTATAATACATAGCTATTCATTCAATTTCGGATTGATAAAACCGATAATTTGCGCATTTACGCACAGAAATATGAAATTACGCTCGGATAAAACTCCCACATGGAAGCTCTTTTATAGCTCTAAAACTAACTGCCTATGCTTCACATTTCAAGACTCAAACACAAATTGGATTATCTAGTCTAACTTTTCTCACGTGGCTCTAATGCAACAGGATCTGATGGATAAGGGCATTAATATTTCCCAATCTGTTCCTAATTTGGGTGTTGATGTTCACAGCTAATCTTAAAATTAATAACTAGGTCAGCCGTGTTCGGTAGCGTGTCTTATAGAGGTCTCCATCTGTTTCCAATAAATAAATTCGCCCTTCAACTCTCTGTGTGGTCTAGTCAATCACATAAGAGCTGAATGTTTTTTTAAACATATATTTTATTTGGTTTTCTCTTAACTTGACTGGGAGCAGGTGTAAGAAAACATCTTGTAATTCTGGTATTTGTTTTGCATTATCATGCATGTTTACTGGGTCCATGTGAGAGCAGCAGTGACCTTCAGAAGCCTCCTTAAGGCTCAATAATAAGATGGAATATTAGTGACTGTAAATTGTCACCTCAAGGGCCACATCAGTGCTGGTGAGGAACAGTGAATTATCAGACAGAGGTGTGTGTTTGAACCAAAGTTCAGAACACGGAGTAAAATGTCCTTTCGGATGTTCATTCTGATCTAGATTACAAGGAAAATATTTGTAGAACATGAACCTCAGGCAGACTTGAGGTTAGACTGAAATATGTTACATCTGCAGTCAGTGGAGCTTTTTGGTGAGATAAAGGGAGAAGCAGCGGAGCACAGCACCACACTGACATCTACAGGTTCAGAAAACCTGGAGGAAGGTGAGACTGAGTCCTCCACAGAGCAGGGAGAGCATCAGGCTGCTTCACAGCCACTTCAATGGAAAATGTTAAATTACCTTTAAGGAATCTTAGAAGATCTGTGTTCAACCATCATTTATAGTTATTGCATGAGATTTTGTGATGTTTCATCTTTTTTAATATTAATACAAAGTCATATGAAGGCAGTTAGTTGAATTTAACCAAGTACATTTACTCAAGTACTTTTTATGCACTTTACTTGATTGTTATAATGTTGTTCATTGTACTGCACTACGTTTATTTATTAGCCTCATTTACCAGTAGAATTCCATTTTTGAGACAGATTTCAGAGGGAAAAATCTATTTCAGATGATAGTGAATTTATGAGCATAATGAAAACAGACGTATGTGGACTTTGCACCAATATGGCAACATGCCCCTGCAAAGGCTGCTTTATTTAACATTATTACATATCATACATACGATGTATTTCATTGTCAACCAATTCTACAAATAAAAACTGAGAAATAAAAAATGAATAGAAATTAAATTAATTAGTAAATAGACATCAGTCCTGTATGTTCAGCATCAGTCAATTGCTTATATAAAGTATAATAAAGATAAAGTAAATAGCTTAAACCATTTCTACATCAACACAAACATCATTTTTGCATTGTATATTGTTTTTATGATAAAATTCATATGAGAAGACCTACAGCTAGACTGATAGATACTGGTATGCCATTGATTGGCCAATATTATTCAATATTCAATCATATACCTGTCACGCTTTAGTCACTACTCACTTTACAAGTTTAGATTATACAAAACGTTCAAAATGTATTCAGCTAATAAATGAACACATTCTGATATATTATCAAAGGTAAGCTGCCCTGTAATATATAAATTATACTTTATATATATTTTTAAATTATTTGGGATGATTTGACCGATATACCACTACTGTAAATGTAATCCTTATAAAGTCTGTATTGGTCTCAAAAATCCTGTATTGGTCAGTCACGACTTGTTACAGTATTTTTACTGTAGTTTTGTTGGTTTTGCTCAAGTAAAATATGTGAATCTTTGTTCAACAGAACTGTTAGTGGCTGTGTTCACCACTGAGCTTCTACTTTAGGACTTCAGAGTTTATATATATTTCTAATCTCCTGTCTGACACTCCTGCTGTGATGTTTTTATAGCATCCTGTGGACATGTGTCATGGCGTTTTCTGTAAAGGAAAACCAGAAGTATAATTTCAGTTTTTAGTCAGTCCCCTGTGTGATGGTTTGGCTGTGA
>CAFUXE010000481.1:447576-459107 GCA_903364295.1 Serranus cabrilla
CAATGAAAAATAAACTGCAAGTGGCCGTGCATCTCTCTCTCTCTCTCTCTCTCTGTCTTCTGCTTTGTCTCTATGTCTCTCTCTCTTTTCATCCCACCTCTCTTAGCTTAATTGCAGTGCTTGGGTGAGAAAATTGCACACTGTACGGAGTGTTCACTTTATGTGTCATGACTAACGAATTCAGACAACATGCTGGACTCCACTTGCAGTTGCACAACATTGTTTGGTTCACTTGGATAAACAACATAATCCTGTTTCTCTTTCATGGCTTTCAAACCACATTTTTATTTAATTTGTAAAATGAGAAATTAAATCCTAGACTGTTTACCAACATTTAATCCTGATATAATGAACACTTGATGTTACTGATCAATGCAGAACGTCTGTTTTACATGTAGAAAGACAGACTGTTTATTTGTTGGCAGATTATACGTTTAAAAAGTCATTTGTAAAAAAGAATAAATGTGCTGGACAGAAAAGATCAAACAATCCTCCCAAATTTGAGGCATAATTCACATATACATGGATTATCCAGGTTTTCTGTGTGCATTATTTGTAATATCTTGTATAATCTGCTCCACAGGGGTCGTCCCAGCGGCGGCAAAGTGCGACACAAGCGCCAGGCCCTGCAGGACATGGCGCGGCCGCTCAAGCAGTGGCTCTACAAGCACAGAGACAACCCCTACCCCACCAAGACGGAGAAGATCCTGCTGGCCCTCGGCTCACAGATGACCCTGGTCCAGGTGAGTCACTCTCTGGTCTTTATCACTTGCTTACCAGCTGATGAAGAAAGAGAAAAGTGAAGTATTTCTTTGCATTCATGTGAGGGATCGATGAGGGTACGTTTGAGTTTCTGTTTAATCAGATCTGAAAGCTGGATTTTGACTTCATGTGGAATGATGAGGCTGTGAGTAGAAAGTGTTTTCACATCTTGAGCTGTTTATCTTACAGCTCTCGTGCAGCTCTCGGTGCTCAATGTTATTTCTACTTTCTTCCAAATGCTTCAGTTAGTGACGATATATTGTCCCAGAAATAATTGCAATATTATTGTCATTTTAGAACCATTTTATACCACTAATGTACGTTCAGCTGAATGTAGTATGTACGTTGACATGTGTAGGGTCTGTTCAGTATCAGTCAATTGCTGATCATTTAAATAATGAATAAAATAATAATGATAAAAACAATAAAAACTCAAATAAATAGCAAAATGACACGATCTCTAGATCAACTTGAGCGTCTTTTTCTGCATTATACATTTAAAAAAATCCATATATCAGACGACATAAACACTGAGACCAATAGACACCAACCTGCCTTTGATAATATTTCAGTCAGTAATAAAGGTCAACTGATATGTTGGTGGGGTGCTAATATAAATGTGAATATGCCCTTTCAAACAGCAGGAATCTTTAATTTTTTAAAGAATATTTATATTCTTAAATTCGTATATATATTTGAAAAATAAAGTGATTTTTGTTATATTGTTAATTTTAGAGGCTCTATAAAAATAAACTTCATTTCGTGCAACAGAAATGTGTTTTCTTCTTTCCTCGACTTCTCCAAAATCCTCATATTCATCTTCAGACCCCGTTAAAGTCCCGACCCGCAGGTTGAGCACCACTCTAGGTGAAGTGTTCTGGAGTTATTAATATCGGCTTCTTATATGCTATTGCACCCTCTACTGATAATACAGGAGTACAGTGGACGGCTTGACTTTAGCGCCTGACAAACTGCCCACTGAGAGGAAAACCCAGTGGTGAATATGAGTGTGTTTTGTGTCTGGCACTTGCAGCTGTGTATGTACAGTATCATCTGGCTGACAAGGTCACTGATACGGCCTCACAAAGTCTGCGGCGGCTTTTTCGGGCCGCCGGCCACGATGCTTAATCTGGTTCTCATTTTGGGAGCCTGATGGAGCTGTTTGTTTTGGTGAGGGCGAGCAGAGTGCAGAGGAATGCTTTGTATTGGACACCGGGATGCTGTGAACACACACACACACACTCACACTCACACACACACGCTCGCACACACGCAAAGCTGACACCCAAATACCAGCAGCGGTGTCAAAGGTCAGTGGGTGAGAGTGATGACAGGGAGGGGAATTATTTTCAACACATTTTCCAACATGAAGGAGCTTCTTCTTCCTCTGTAGGTGCATTCATTGCCTTCTTTTTATTGTCCTTAGATTTTCTGTTTATTCTGTTTATTCTCCAGAGACAATGAGTTTACTAAGTGACATATCATGCTCCTTTTTCAGGTTAATACTTGTATTTTGGGTTCCTAATATATTTACATGCTTTATTGTTCAAACACCACTTTATTTTCCCATACTGTCTGTCAATATACATTTATCACCTGTTAAACATGCAATATTTTAACGTCCATCTTTTTAAGTTCCACTCCCAACAAAGTCCAGTCTGCTCTGATTGGTCATCTGTGCTGTCAGTGTCTCTGCACCATCACTGCAGCCGGGGAATGACTGTAACAGAACTGTAGCAGCACTTTCTACAAATATATAGTGTGGTTGAGACATCACAACCCCTACAGATGTCCGGATAAGTTCTCTCTGAATTGAGTGTTTGGAAAATTTGGAAAGTATTTATACAGCAAGTAGACTTTCTTTGTGATCAAACAGTATGGGAATCTCACTTTTTACAGTTCAGGACCTTAAAAGAGGGTTAATGTGGGTGAATTCAGGCAGACAGAATGTGAAAAATAATGTTGTTTTTTTCCTTTTTACTAGCATGTCATGTTCTTGTAGAAAACTGTATTAACCTTAAAATGAGCATACAATTTCCCCAATATGTCATTTTTCCAGTAAAATGTCAACATTCTGTTCCTCAAATTGGAGAATATGCTAAAAATATGGAATATGCAAACATAAATCACAAAAATTTCACAAGAAATCTTGTGGTTTTGGACTAATGTTCAGACAAGACAAGCACTTTAAAGACATCTCCTTCACTTCTGGGAACATGATGGGTGTTTTCACTTTTTTCTGACATTTTATAGATTAAACAGTTAATGGCTTATAGGAAAAAATCATCAACAAATGGTTCAATATGAAAATAATTGTCAGTTCTAGCCCACAGTTGCATTCTTGTCTTTGCCCATCCATTCATGGAGCCCAAGAACTACCCAGTTCTTCCACTGTTTAGTCCAAACAAACCGTAGCTGCCAGTAATGTAGAACGCATCACTTCCTGTGCATTTTTCCCTGGAATCACCCACCTGGCACCAGGTGTTTAAAACAACTAAATCTGTCATGTTTTAGCAAAAACAGCCCCTCTTTTCCATCTTAATGTTGTAAATTATTACTTTAAAGTTAAACACGCCGGTTCCATCTCTCCGTCACTGTTGAAATGCCTGCATGCCGTCTCCTCTACGGTACACACAGTACAGACAGGCCACGGATGAAGGAGCCTGGTTTGGCTGCTGGGTTCCCCCTTTTTTTACTCTCTCTGGGTGTCATCTGAGCAGGCGTGCCATCCCTTCTCCCTTCTCTCACCCCATTGACAGCCATCTTTCCTCCAGTCCTCATTAGCGAGCCGTCCCACGCCTCACCTCGCCTCCCCTCCAGGCCAAGCCACATGTACGAGATGCCGCCTTTCCCCCTGGAGTGCCACAGCGCTGGGCTCGAGACAAAGGGATGTGGGATGGTCTTAGTTAACGAGAAATACGATCCTGGAAGAGGGGATCAGAAAAATAAGTACTCTAGCATAAGGCCCCTGTCCCAGCCCCTTCATAAGCCGCTTGAAGTCTATTGAGCATGAAAAGTTATTCTAGTATAACATCTAATGGTCTCCCTTCCCAGTGAAAGGAAGAGCGCCGGCTCAAGTGTCTCTTTTATTGCATCTTGAAGACAGTGTTGGAAAAAATGTATTATTGGAGGGCGGCAGTGCGAGTCCAGAATAAGCACGGGGGACGTACATCTCGGTCGGAACATTAGTTAATGAAACGTTGCGTTCGCTGGCCATCGGGCGTTTGGAGGGTGTTAAATGTTTCTGCATGGCGTTGATACAGAAAAGATGCAAGCTGGGGTGTCTCTCCGGAGCGTCTGGGATGTTTCTTAAAGCTGTTCTGCAACCCGACTCTGGTTCTGTGTTTTGCCTCTGGCTTTTTCTGAATGAGACTGATGGCAGGCGGAGAGCAGACGCTTTTATAGTCCCGTCTCTGTTTTGCTATGGATGTGGAGGTGTTTGGAATCCAAACAATAACATATGTTTCTATTTGCTGTGTCTTCCAACTTCCCTTGTATTTCTCTTTCTCTCTCTCAGGTCTCCAACTGGTTTGCTAATGCCAGGAGGCGACTGAAGAACACGGTGAGGCAGCCAGACCTGAGCTGGGCACTCAGGATCAAGCTCTACAACAAATATGTCCAGGGCAACGCGGAGAGGCTGAGCGTCAGCAGTGAGGACAGCTGCTCAGACGGTACGGCAGCGATACTCTCTCACAGCTTCCACTCCAAATTAAATCAGGAGAATTCTCAAAGCGCCCGTATCACGGCTTGACTACTAACTGCCCTCTGGCCCCAGACCCTCGCTGGCTCTGAGGCCCCAGGTTCACTGTAAAACTGAGGGCCAGGAGGTAATCTCACTCAGTGCACATTTTTTGGAGCTGTAGGAGATGAGGAGGGCTCTTGTGCTCCTGATCCAGTCAGGAACTCATAATATCTACCCTACTGCACACAGTTTGACCTTCCATCTGTATCTTTTGTGTCCAATTTTCTGTCTTTTGTAAATCATTGCAGTAGCCCTTTAAAGTGACCACTCGTATATCAGTTACTGACCCCATGTTACCTTGGATTCTCATTGTTTTTCTCGCATGCCTCCACAGTGAACAAAGAATCTGAAAATGATTAACAGCAGCAAAACTATATCCCGTTGTCTGGATTCACAGCATGAGACGGCAGGGCAGGAAGTGTTTCAAATAGGAAGGTTTTAGCATAACACGTGTTTGGAAGCAGTGAGCATATAACTGGATAAATGACACGTGTTGTTGTTAAACATGGCCCCAATTTACTTTAATACATCAAGGATTTACTCTGTTTCAGATTCTCTATTCAACCTGGAGGCGTAGTAATCGGCTATTCTAGCAGTGCAGATGACTTCATTACTTCCACTAAAAATACATAAAACATTGTCAGTATTGCATTTTTTAGCACTCATTTAGTCTGTGAACCTCTGAAGTTCAGCTTGGAAGCTTGCTCTAAATTAAAGGGACAGTTCACCCCAAAAATCAAAAATATAAAATATATTCTGCAGTGCTATTTATCAATCTAAATAGATTTGATGTAAGTTGCAGAGTGTTGGAGATATCAGCTGTAAAAATCTTGATTGTTTTTAATAATTCTCGAGTGCTCAAAAATGACGAAATTCCCCAGTAACAAATGATATCACCCCAAAAAGTGCTTATGAGACATAATTGAGCTTGGGAATGGTCATCATATACTTCCATTAAAATGTTAACCTAACATTGGAATAGGCCCCTCAACAAAACACAGTGTTTATTACAGAGTTCTGATGAGAAAACGTTGACACACAGAGCTGAGATGCATCTTTCAGATGATGAACACCACTTACACCCTGTTCCTCCCTGAAAAAGACACATTTGGGTCTCTGGTTTGTCTCTCAGGGTTAATTATGGACCTTTAGAGTTTGGAGTAATTCTTTAGCTCTATTCTATCTTTATATCTTTCAACTATCTGCATGTGAACCAGAATCATTTCATTTGTTTGAATGGCAGGATTAAACGTAGATACACATTTTAAAAGCAACTGCTTTCCATCAGTGTGATTAATGATATCACATGAAAATGGACTGGAGTTATAAGTTAGTCACATACCCTGGAACCCGATGCTCTTTGTACAGAGTGACCGGGATAATCTCCTTACATCATGCTTCTTGCGCCCCCAAAATTCAAATCTGGCATTATGACATGAAGTGAAGCCAAAGGCCGGGCCCTCGACCTAAAGCGGGCTGATGCTATGCAGAGCCATGTTCTGGGCGTATATAAATGGCGAGTGTGTGACCCAGCCGAGAGACGCCGAGGCCGGCACGCTGTCATTAAGACACCCCGCTGAGCCAACCTCTGTCTCCCAGCCTACAATTGAAAATGAGTAGCTCTCTGTCAGCCGTGTATTTACAGCAACTGCCTCTTTCTACTCGCTGACAGCACTGAAAACATGGTCGG
Organism: Serranus cabrilla; assembly: GCA_903364295.1. Classification (NCBI taxonomy): domain Eukaryota; kingdom Metazoa; phylum Chordata; class Actinopteri; order Perciformes; family Serranidae; genus Serranus; species Serranus cabrilla. Next base: position 453,771 of record CAFUXE010000481.1, read on the forward strand.
GACACGAGAAAAAATATAAAACATACATACTGATGCAGTGAGAGAATGAACAGAAAGGAAGAGCGCTGTGGTGTCAGTGATCTCTAATTAAATTTCTGAGGAGGAGAGGCTGAGCGTGTGGCTGGAACAGGAATGTGTGCATGGTGTTTGCATTGTGTCCGCCACAGGCCACTGTACCACCGGAGGCTCTGTATATCTCCCTGACTCTTCTCCCTGTCACATTATGGTTATGAAGCTATCCGCAGCCTGCTCCCACTTCTGACCCATGCACTAAAAAGCCCTCCATTATGTTTTTAAGCCTATGCTTTTGTTCCAGAGGCTATTTATGGGGCCAGACCTGACCCCACTGATTTGGCGTACATTCCTCTTACTGTCCTGAAATGGTCCAGCTTGTTTTGTAGCGAGTCCAGGAGAGAAAGTGTTGTTTTCTGCATGGGGTCCGGTGCGGACGCGCTGTCATGTAGGTGTTAAAGAGGAAGTTTTGTTTCAAAACGTGGCAGAATTAAAGATAAAAGCACATCTTATTATGGGATTAGATTTATAATCACTCGTGCGGTTTCAGAGGAGATGCTGAAGCACTCGCTGAATTCTGCCTCAGACTGCACAGGAGAAGGAGAAAAACTCAGCTACCTCCATGTGTTTCTGATATGTGGGAGCTGTAATTTTAATTTGGCCCAGACTGAATCAAAAGTCCAACCTGCCCAAATTACAAAATTACAGTCTTGGCAGGGACAGTATCTCCAGTGAACTTCTCCCTGATTTCCCTCCTGCCAGAGGATATCTGGTTTTTCAGCACGGTGTTTTATCTTCCTCTCCCCCCGTTTCTTTCATCAGGTGGAGACCTTTGCTTTAATTCAATCTCTTGGTCCGCAGTGCGCCCTGGAAATTATTTATTTCTGCAGGGGAATAGAGGGGCAATGTGGTCTTGATGGAGAGGAAATAGGCTACCATCCGTTATGGTTTGGTAATGCGTCTTAAATCTCGGCTGGGCTTTCTGCTCTTGAGACGGTGCCAACAGGAGGGCAGGAGCGCCAGGTTGAAATCTCCCTGCCCTGGAATTTAGATTCAAGATTAGCTCAAAATAACCAGACTGTGAGTCAGTGGGGACGAACATGCAATGCACAGAAGTTAGTTAGATTTAGACTGGAGACACATTTGCTGAAGAAAATGTGTGTGATTGCAATGTGCAAGGATGCTGTTTGGTTTTTAGATGAGTTATTTGAAAGCTGGTTAACCTTAATGTACCGGCAGTTTGGAATAATGAGCATTTAAAAAAACAGAGAGCATATGCAGTATTTGTGCTGTTGTCAGTGGGACTCTATTTGCTTTCATATGTTACATAACCAATAAACTGTACAGTCATCATTATGAGCTTATGTATAATTAATCCGTGTGCAACAATGAGATTTAAAAATGGAGTTTGGACTATATACAGACGCTGTGTTATAAATACAATGCAGTTGAATGGGCTTCCATTGGCTTTAATACATTACATAACTGATAAACTGCATGTGTCATTATTGTTAGCATGTGTGCAATTAATCAATGTGTGTTAATGTACATTTAAAAATTTAAATGGAACTTTTTCTATATACAGGTGTGTATATAAATAAAGTTGTTGTCCATAGTGATTGCTTTTAACTATTAAGAAATGTGTTCTTAATAGAAGGATAAAAGTAGGAAAAAAATGCAGTTTTTTTCCAACTTTTATCCTATTGACAAAATTTAAATGTTAAAAAAAAATGCTCTTTGCTTTGGAAAATGTCTTTCTGTATTACATCTAAATTTAAATTTTTTCATGGTGCAGATGGGGACAACCCTCAGAGGACACAGAGCGGCCCCGAGGAGCTCAACAAGCCCATGTACCAGAGCGTGATCAAGAAGGAGGGCTCCTCCATGGTGGGCATGGCCATGGGTATGGGCATGGGTATGGGTATGGGCATGAGCATGGGCATGGGCATGGGAGCGGGGCTGCGCTCAGCCGCCTCACTGGCCGAGGACTACGTGTCTCCACCCAAGTACAAGAGCAGCCTGCTGCACCGCTACCTGAATGACTCGCTGCGCCACGTCATGGTGGCCAACGCCGTCATGGACGCTCGCAAGAGGAACCACTCCGGCTCCTTCAGCTCCAACGAGTACGACGACGAGCTGCTCTCGCCGTCCTCCTCTGAGGCTGAGGCGAACTTTGTTTATCGGGCTGGTAAGGAGCCACATTTCTTGCATTCTTTCCCTTCAAGAGTCTCCCTCGCACACACGACATCCTTCACTTTTGTTCTTTTTTCGTCCCCTCCATCTGCACATTTTGTTTTAATTCCTGCAGCTGGTCCATTATTTCCAACTGTCGACCTCTGTCTATATCACACTGCTGCTGCCTTCTGTTTCCCTCCACATCTCTACATTTGAAATGGTGCCGAATGTGACTACCGAAAGGCAGATGCAGAAAAGAACAGTTCTGTTAGATTAAAGCGAGGCCCCGTGTGTCCAAAATATCACACATTCACATCCACAGCAGAGCAGCCCATGTACTGTCACTTCACACTCTCACACAAGAACACTGCCCGTCTGTCACTTGCTCCAGTCGAGCAGAGCAGGAATTCCCCCCAGCCGGCTCCTCTGACCAGGCTTTAGCAGGCCAGACACAACAAGGCCATGTGGAACATGCTCACTTTCAGACTACTGTTTGGCATGCCTTTGATCCTGCCATGAGGTCCCGCTGAGAGAGCAGGGGCAAGGCGAACGGGCTGCGTGCAAGTGCGTGTCGGCAGACCGTGTGTGTGTGTGTGTGATCTGTAAAAACATACATTTCTTTTTATAGACAAAGTGAAAGATGAAAAAAAACGTTAGGTCATGCTAAATAAAGTTAAATCTCCTAATATAGGTCACTTGTCGTTTATTTTACTGCTGCGGATGTCCTCGTGTTCGGACTCATATTACCCGATTGCTGTCATTAATTTTTCTGCAGAATGAAAAACACATTCCTGAGAAAGATAAAGCCAGATGATTTTTGGTCTAGTCAAAGCTACGGCTTTATTGCCCCCATCTCACTGAGATGTGTGTTTTTGCACGATGTGTTGTGCTTCTGGGTTTTGACACCTATTGGAAGGAAATCCTCTAAAATATGCCGCATTACGGACTTTATTACAAGCACATGTTTTTATTTAGGGAATCTTTGTTGCACAGCAGTTCATTTAAAGTCAGACTGCAAATCTTTCAACAAATTATATGGTAATGAAGTATTTGGTTTTGTTTATCGGACAGTTCCAATCATTGGAGTAATACAGAAATCTATACATTTTAGAGACTTGTGACTTGAAATGTAAAAACATTGTCAAATATATAGTAGTAGATGTAAAAAGTACAATGAAAGTATTGCTGAGAGTTCCCAGCATGCATTGACATCACGCTGAGTGAAAGTTGAGATGTTGCTTGGTCCGTTTCTCAAATTACAGCTACATTTACTAAATTGTGAATAATTGAACAGTGCTGCCTTTGTTATATGAGATAAACAGTTGATTGGTCTGTGGAGGGCTGAATGGGAGAGTAACCAGACTCATCTGCCAGAGCAAATAAAACACGAGTGCGGCAAATCTGACTGGTTTCCAGGCTACACCATGTCCCAATGTTTGGGGTTATCACATGAAATAATCATTTTTAAAAAACTAGTAAAGTAAAGGGTACTTAAGGACAGTACTTGAGTTAATATACTTAGTTACATTCCCCTATTGGAAACCTGTGTCCTGTTTGTAGCAGTTGTCTGGATTAGCTTCATATGCTGTCTTTGCAGGGAAACGTGTGTTTTAAGTTAAACCATCTCTAAATGTTCTACAGTGATGTAATTGCTGCTCATACTGTCTAACTGTGAACGTAGTGTCAGGACCCTGCTAATCACACAACTCTTCAGCTCGCAACTCGTCTAAGCTGTGAACAATCAAGGTCAGATCCGTCCAAGTTCTTCCTCAGCTCAGAACACTGGGTCTTTGTTCAGGCAGACTTCACAACCAATAGTGCTGTTTTCACTTTCTATTGAGCATGGACAGGATGGGGAGGGGGTGGGTTTGAAGGTGTAGGTGATGGAGTGACGGAGGACGGGGGCTTTGTGGGGGGAAGAGCAGATTTTATTGTGTTTCATTCAAAGCTCCTCTTCTGGACAAATGTGTTTCATATTATCTGAGCGTGAAGGAGGGTGTGTGTGTGTGTGTGGAGTTTGGATGAAATGCATCAAGGGCTGCGACGGTTACAATCCTCCTGATCGAAAAACTTGAAACCCTGTGACCTGAACGAACATCAGGCCTTTTTCACATCGAAGCACCTGCTGGGACTCACAGATGGGGAAAGAAAGAAAGAGATGGATAGACCAAGTGAGACTTATAACTCCCTCTCTACCAGATTTTAATAAGAGAAATCCCAAAAAAGGATTAATTCACCTGGCTGGCCTGCTGTTTTTAATAGAGAGTAACTATTTTATCTCTATGGTTAATATAATTTCTTGGCGCTGACGTGTCCCTCTTGGATTTCTCGGGCTCTGGCACTTTTACAGAAGTGTTACTCTGTTACATGCAAGAGAAGCTTTTGAATCCACACATGGAAAGTTCTCCGAGGCGGTGTTGACTCATGGGATCGAACACCTGCTGGGGCCCTCCGATCCGATCGCCCAGTTGAACAAACGCAACAAAGAAAAGTCGAGAAAATGAAATTTTAATTCCACATCTGATCTCGCCGACACAGACAGAGCAAATGAAAGAGGGAGGCAGAGAGAGAAATAATTTTAAGCTCGGGTTTGCATCATTTCCTCTGAAGTTTTTTCTCCTGTGGCTGCACATTCCAGATATTTTTGTAGTGAACGCATTCCTCTTTTACAAATAGTTTTATTGTGTTTTTATAATAGGGGAAAAATGTTTCCCTGAGTAGCAGATTTCACATTAATCTGTACTTTTATCAGGAAAACGGAGAAAAACAAGACAGAATAAATCAGATTTAAGCTCTGTGAGTGTTCCCCGCACTTTTGACAAAGACAAAACGTCCAGTAATTTTCAGTCAGTAGGGAGGAAAAGAATTTGAACTTGAAAGAAAGAGCTCAAACAGTGTCTCTTGGCACATTCTTTTGACGGATCCCTGCCTGCAAAATGATTGGGATTGGTCAAAGCAAGAGTGGCGTGCCTGGCAACCATCATCCCATTGGCTAAAAGTCCATTAATGGGCCAGTTGGCCATTGTGGCCGCAGCCTGAGCCCACAGTGTTATCTGTGACTACAGAGGGCAGTCAGACGTGGCAGGAGATGGAGAGTGTAGATTTACCCCAATGGAAAACTACACTTTTGCAGGCTTGAAAGGACCCACA
>CAFUXE010000482.1:8500-25062 GCA_903364295.1 Serranus cabrilla
AAAAAACAGGTAAAAATGTGTCATTTCATTTCATCCTCTGATCACAGAGACACAGTACAACCCTAACTAGCTCTGATGTCACAAACTGGTATCTAGCCAACCACCAGCCCACAATAAAAGTTAGCACACTCTCAAAAAAAAAAAACCCCACAGGTCAGGTGTCACTACAGATATGTGAATTGTAAACCCTGATAGCGAGGGCTTGTTTTCCTGGTACTGTTAAATGAGCAACAGCACACTGCTTCTTTGAACTGGGCAGTTATCTGTTTTACAACAGCTTACTCTGTTCATTTTAATGCATTTGAGAAAAGTGGCTGGAGGTTTGAGTCAGGGGTAAGGTGCACCAGGAAAAACACCGCTCACAAACATGGTTCTTATCAAAAATACTGTGAACAATGAGAAAGGCGTCCAGTTAGCAGCAGCCTCAGACAGTCAAATCAAGGGACTTTTTCCATGTACGGTATATGAGAATGTTTGTCCTTACTTGTCCTTATTTGCATCTCAAATTAAACTCCAGGTTCACAGCTTTCAGATGATGTACATCATTTCTAGGTGACATTTACTGTTGACCTGCTATCTCCCCCTAAAAGTCCACAGCCCACAACCCCAAATCCTATGTACAATTGGGCAGAATGACAAATAAAGTTATGTTGTTATACTCTAGAAATGGAAATTCATATGGTTTGATACGGTTTTTAGGTTTTTAAAGGATTTGTAAAAAAAATTGAAGCTAATTGTTGGAAGGATATGTTAATTATTATTATTTGTTTTTAGTTTATAACTGTGAAGGATACAATGTCTTGACTTATTCTTTAATTGCGCTGACATGGTTTATACAGAGCGGGCTTACACATTTACAGCACATTGTCCTGAGAGCTCAGTGGAACAAGAGCAGTTGTTTTGGTCTCGGATGGGGAAATCCTCTCCGTTTCACTGCTGTCAAAGTCCACGGGGATTACAGTGTGCAGATTTTCCTGGCTGCCTATTGCCCTCAAACATACTTCGCCAAGTTCAAAAGTTCAGCACAGCTCTGAACTCTGTCAGTGACTCAGGAGACAGGCAGGAGGCAGGCCGGCTATTCTTCAGAGTTAGTCTGTACTTCCAAAAACAGCTATTCCCAATAAGGTTCAGGGAATACTTTGGATACCAGGGGAGTAACAACTTAGGGCCAGTGTGAGGGTGACACTAATGACTTAGCAAGGAGGTCATCCAGGAGGCAGCCATAACACACACATGCATGCATGCGCACACAACAGTGGTCCAATGGTAGCGAGTTATTTCAGCTACATGAATACTCAAGGGAAAATTCATAGAGAATTGATTTTGGCCGCTCACAGCACCATGAATTGAACATCATTTGCAACCTGTATTTGCCCTGTCTAAAGACTAATTCACAAAAGATATTGCATGAAAGATTTTGTGGTGCAGTCACGCCCATAAAGTTGTGCAGCTGAGTGTAATTTGTCCACTTTTAGCGTAGGATAGCAATTATCCAAGTGGCAAAGTGTAAATACTGGAGGCTAAGTCCCTCTTGTTCTGGATTTTGCTGAACATGATTCGATTACTGCTGGACTCAAGTCACAAGACACTCACAAATAACATACGTCACATATTATCCATCTTGCTGTCACATTGATCCCGTCTCGAACAGTCTCGGCGTCACTTCCGCCCATTAAGTCTCTGGGATATTCATATTCCAGCTGCTATTTACTGTAGGTAATACTTTGACTTTGGATACTTCAAAAAATCCAAAACCATCCCTTTAACATTGCTAAGCTTTAACAGATACTATTATCTTAAAGTCACACAGTGGCTTCAGTGAGGTTGAGCAGGGACCGTGGACAGGATGGAGTAGGTGAGGAGGTCACAGGGGTCACGCCACTGAACTTTTACAAGGATTCCCCACTTTCATGAGCCCAGGAGCAATCAAACATCTAAAAGACAATAAAAAGTAAATAAAAGACACTCTTGCTCTCTCGTGCTGTTAACGTCTCCTCAACGTAATTTACATCCAAATGCCACACCCTGCCTCATAAACACTGATACACCAGCACAGACCCTCTGATGTCTCCAGGCAGAGGACACACACACACACACATGCAAATTATACATTATATCTTTACCGTACATACAATTTACCAAGTGCAATCCATTGATTAAACTTAACTCTGAAACATTTTGTTGATGTATGCACACACACACACACACACACTTCAGATGATCTGATGGTGTTGCAGGAGGCCACGGAGAGGCCAAAGGATCTAACACGTACATGTCACATTTCAGACACCGTCAGTCCTTTGATGAGGAAGAAAGAAAGGAAAAGAGCCATTGTCTGTAAGCAGACCCCAATATAACGGTTTCATCAACCTGTCAGGAAGGACAGAATCCTCCACACACCTACAGTCATACACCCCGGCTCTTTATCATCAGCAGATTATGGGACAATGGGCCCCCGGGCTTAGACATGCAAGAGGCTCCAGGACACAGACTTTTTACTTCTTTATGGTTTTTATTGTTGTTTTGTGTCTCTTTGTAGTTTAATATGTCTGTCTATGGTTTTGTGCCTTTTATGGTCATTTTGTAGTTGTTTGTATTTATTTTTTGTCCAATTTGTTCGGCCTCTTTGGGCAATTCGTGTGAGCTGTTAACTGCTGATAAAACCCATTCAATCATCTGAAAACATTCGAAACAGGCGACAACTGCTCATGAGCCAAGAGGAAACTACACTGTGTATGAGTTGGCAGGAAAAATGTATTTTTATTTTGAAAATAAAACTAGGGAACAAATCTGTCCGTCACCACAACTTTTACATAGCCGAAAATCCCAAATCCCAAATTTACCTTGAAGGACTTTAGGATCTAGGATCTAGTTAAAGAAGTTTATGGATGAAGGTACAACTCTGTTCATAGTCCAACACATTCCTGTTGGACCCAGTTAATTCACAACTTCTTAATCCTTATTTATTTAAAAAAAAAAACTAGAAATATCATGTGAAGCATCTAGAATAATCTCCACCTCTGTTAGGAAAACCAAAACTTTTCCCCACAGCCTCCAGTGAACCTTGTCTGTCCCCGCTCAGAGAGAAAGTTTGTTGACAACAAAGGAAACATGTGAGGGGGGATGTAAAGGTGAACATCAAGTGACCAACACGCAATGAAACAAAGGTTGAAAGGAAAGCAGGGAGGGAGAGACGGAGCAGGCGTGAAAGAATGCCAGCCAGGTCTGGAAGGCATTTAGAGGTTACCATCCAGGCACTTTCCACCAAGACCAGCACTTAGCTACATGTACTGAAGGTGTAAGGGCAGGCTGGTGACAGACAGAGAGCATTAAGATGGAAAACAAGTCTGGTGTAAGCTTACAGTTCAACCAAGGTGCACCAGCTGAATGAACAAACAGGTAAAAGTGAGGACGAGGGGGAATTAGAATCAGGCCCAGAATTTAGAAACATTTATTTTCTTTTAGGAATTGGTTTTATTTGGGAATGTTGTCTATAAGATATAATTTGATACAATAAATATGATGATTATTGACACAAGAAATCAGGAGGATAATAGTACACATAATGGTGTTTGGGAAACATTGCTAACATTGGCAACATTTCAAACAATTCTGTCTTAAAATGCATGAACACTAAACAAACACTTAAGGTGACAGGTAACAGCAGCATATTAAACTGAAAATATCTGTTATATTATTAAATTGAATGTTCCTTATCCAGGTGATCTGCACAAATGTGCATTATTCCCAGTGGCTCACTGGTAAAGCGCATACCACTAAAACTGAGTCGTTGATGCAGTGAACACATTTGACTCCAGCCACTGTCACTATCTACTAAAATGAAAAGCCAAATCCACTTGTTGAGCACAGCACGTTACTATCAACATACCATGAGCCTGGACTGTGACGGCAAATACACAAGTAACTACAAGAAAAATCTTTGTTAATGATGTTTGCTGCAGTTCATCTTGGAAGGGTCTCTTGAAAACCCTCCATGTGTAACGTCTCAGAAAAACAGCAGGCTTGAATTCATAAGCATGACTCACAGGTAAGACAAGGCGATGCAGCTTTGTGTGTTGGGTCTGTTATCCTTACTGTCCAGACAGATTATGATAAAAAGTTCACTTTACTTGAAAAAAGAGTAACGTCAAGACCAGGTAGACGGTCAGAACAGGCAAATGTATCACAGCAGAAAATCATCAAACCTAAGATCAGGAAACAAAGGCTGGAAAGAAGATGCACACTAGACAATCTTGGAAAGTATGTGTGGAAACCGACTATTTTTAAAATTGCAACTAATAAGGGAAATTGGGAACAGGTGGGCATTGTGGGTCAGGAGATGGGAATGGTGGGAAAGGAGGTAGTGCAGGACAGGAGGGAGAGACTGGAAGAGGAGTGAGGTGGAAAGTCTGGTGGTAGAAAAACGCACAATGTGTCTGAAAACAGGGACAGAGATGCTAAATTTTAAAAAAACTGAACACATTCAATCTTCAGCATCAAAGTTAATTCTTGACTATAGCAAACTAAGTTTATCTAAAAGAATTCGAATTACAAATCAACGTCCAAGGTCAAGCCCACAAACCTTTAACTGACCTTAGCACTAAACCTAAGTTGTTAATGTTAGCCTTTGTTGTAAGCTAACGCTAGCCCGCTAGGTCTAACCAGCTACCTAGCAACCTACTACCTGGTGTTGATCACATTGCAGTTAAACAAATAAAATTTGAATGTTACATGTTTTAGTTGTTGTTGGTTACGATATCCCTGCACCAAGCTACTGGCTATTTATAGACAACAGTGTTTATAAGCTCCAGTATGCTTTGCATTAAATCCTCAAAGTCTTTCCTGGTTTTAAATGACCCAGCAGCACCTTGATCAGAGCACTTGTGTGATCAAGGAGTGTTAATGCTATGAGCACCTCTCTCCCAGGGTCCTGAACTCTATCTGACCTGCTGAACTTGTCAACAGTCTCTCAAATTATGAATAATCACAGTGAGCCACCAACAGCCATGCTAACGACGCCATTAGCATCTCTTATTGGGCACTCATATGAGTCCACAGCAGGGGCTGCGGGGGCTGCAGACGCTGTGCAAACGCAGTTTGAGGAATTAACACTCCCATTGACTTACATTGACTTCTCCAGCACAGACTCTATAAGCCGATTGATTCTAAATAACCTTGGTCATCAGACCAAATAACTGCCCATTGACATTAAAAGGACCTCCTCACTGTGCCTGATTAAGCACACATGATAGCTTTAAGAGAAGTGGCTTTCATTTAAAAATATTATTTCTTTCTTCTGCTGATTCTTTTAGGACTGGATCAGAGTGAAAACAGCCCCTTGTTAATTGATATATGAAAAAATAAATTGCGAAAAGCTTTTTTTTGTCTGTGTAAATTATTAACATGCCGATAACCCACTGTAGTGAATGTAAAGAGATAAAATACATTTTACGTAGAAAAATTAAGTAGAATTAACTGGCAGTGATGTATCATTCATTCCTCCACCAAAAAACTTTCCAGAAGTCTGTGTGTGATCTTATTTGCACCATTAAAAACACTGTTATATTGTATCTTACTTGACACAATGCATTGTCACATGAATTTCCAAAATCTTAAAACCCAAATCAGACTAAACCTTGGAAAGAAGATCAGATTTCTTATTCTCTTTTCTCCTCTCCTTTCTGTTCTGTGTGTGTCTCTCCTTCCTCTGGCCTCCTACCCTCACCTCTCTCATGCACTGTTCATGGCAACAAAGTGTTTTGGTGTATAAAAGTGTTGCCTTCAATAACACCACTTCTGTAGCTATTACAATGATTTACTCTGGACCATGTTCGGGCCTGAGGATCTAATTGAAAGCAAGCTAGTTTTAAACCTCTTTCAACACCGTGTTGTAAATTCACTACAATGGTCACAAATTTAGACCAAAATGGCCTTGGCCGTGCAAAGTTTTGTCTCCACTGGGTGATGGTGAACAATGGAGGGAAGCAGACGCTCTTTAGAATGAGGAGAGGAGGCAAAGTTCAGAGAAGTTCATTCACATCGTTCGAGGGCTGGACTAGCGGGGATAGGATGGCCGGACATAAAGGTGTCAGCTACAATTTACTATTACAATTTGGCCATTAAGCTGAAACTCTTATCAACAGTGACTTACAATAAGTACAACAGTTCAGCATTTGTGGATCCAATAATCACAAGTAGCACAGTAATAAACAAGGGCCAGGGACGACAGCACAATGCTAAGAAGTCGCCGTGGAGTGGAGGGAGGCTGGGTGTAAATCAGAAGGGCACCAGAAAGAGAAACAAAGCACATCTGCCAGTAAAGCTGTCATTAGCCTGCAGAAACAGTGGCTCTCATTTACCAAGCTATGTGAAGGTTCCTTGGAATAACCAAGGCCCTGTACCACGAAGCGGGTTCAGTGTACCCGGGTATCTCTTTGTTATCTGGCTTCACTAAACCTATCAACAGCAATCAGGCTAAGGCCGTCTAGCAGACAAGTTAATATCAAAGGGGCAGTGTTAGCAACATATGACAATCACAAACATAGACAGATCTACTATGACTAAAAATGTCCACAATTAAAGCTGCTTAATGCAGACTGTATGAACATGTAAATGCTGGGGAACAACATTATTTTAAAAAGTCTGGAGAGTATAATGCTCAAAACATCACTGTGTGGTAACACAATTAACATTATGGTAAGTGGTAATGGTGGTTCTGCAGTATCCAGCTCTTGTGATATTTTGGAATAATGATAATTCTGGGCTACAGTTATTGTTTCTTTGTGTTTTTATCAAAAGACAAAACAAATTCCATCAACTTCGCTAAGTGAACATTTTTCACCAGCCAGCTAATCTGATCATGAGCTGATTTCTCTGCCAGCTACCAACCCGTTCTTTGAAAGAACAAACTTCTTAACTGTTGCAACATAAACACATTCAACGGCAATCCATTAACTGTTTGTTATCATAAATGACAGAATCTTATCTCTGACCCTGCAGTAAACTTGTACTCACGCTACCGGCCTACTTCCACAGTTTCACTGAAGGTCTAAACTGGTTCAGTGCCCTGAAACTAAACTGATCAATCTGAACTCTGTTTCACCCTCTGTCTGCTCATCTGCCAGGGTCATCAGGCCTCTGCTCGGCTTTCCCTCCTTCTATGGATTCCAGGTTTCTCTCCTATTTTCCTTTTCTCCGCACAACTTATTGATTCTGTTAGGCTAATGGAATGTGTGTGTGTGTGTGTCAGGACCACCCACCCTCTGTGTCTACAGAGTAAATACATTAACTATCATTAGCAAACTTTACCTGGTAAATAAAGCTTCTCTTTATCTCATCAGTTTCAAATGCAGTCACACAGTTCACTAACGACTTCATTAAACCCTTTGTTTTCACTAAATTCTGTTTATTCATTCGTTACTATACTAACGTGGTGATTGCAGAGACTAAATGTTAAAATAGGGCCAGTGCAGCAGGTTTTGAAAAATATAATTTCAAATAGGTGTATTCGTTTTCCTTCCAACAGGAAGATGTGAAAATTGATATCAATCTCATGTCTGTGTGTAGTTAGTTTTGAGCTGGAGTCAGAAGGTGATTAGCCTAGCTAAGCATAAAGAATGGGAACAGTTCCCCACTGCTAGCTTGACTGCTCAAAGTGAAAAAATTACTATAATAAGACAACAATATGACACACAAAGTGACTACGATGACAGACAAAACGACTACAGAGAGACACAAAAAGACTGCAAATAGACCAAAACTACAAAGAGATGCAAAACAGCTGCAAACAAAAAGACACCACATAAACAATTACTAAAAAACAGACAAAAAACAACTACAAAGACACAAATTACTACAAAGAGGAAAAAAGACCCAAATGGGTACAAAGTAAGAAAAAGACAACTTCAAAGAGACACAAATAAAACTAAACAAAGAGGCTGAGTGTTTTGCAAAAGACTACGAAGACCGAAACAACTACAAAAAGGGGCAAAAAAGACCACGAAAAGACCCCACCCTAGTGACACAAACTACAAAGAAACACAAAAAAATATACATTAACAATTACAGAGACAGAAAAACAATTAAAGTAGGCAATCTTAAGTCTGTGTCTTACTTCTATAGGGAGGGAATGGTGGTGTGGCCTTTGAAAGTCGGTGCCCAGGGGCCCATTGTCTCATCATCCACCCATGCCTCTATGTTTTTAAGTTTTATTCCATGCATTCTTGGATATAAACCAACCTGGTGCCTAAATCGCTGGTGTGTTTTGCTTTAATGGCTAATGAAACACTGAGCAGAAGTGAAGAGTGGGCTTCAAAGCATTGGTCAGCGCTTCAGTGGTGTCCTCTTGAATTTCGGACAGTCAGGCTTGCTCAGTCCAGCTCTGTGCTAAATCGCAGACATTAGATTAAACGGTTTTCCACTCACTCTCACAAAAGGAAGAGGACAGAAACCAAGATTCTTCGCATAACAGTTTTATTAAATAAAAAGCCCATACAATATAACATAAGTCACTTAAATAGGTTGGGGTAAGATACAAAAGTTATATAAACAGACTCTACATTACATATGTACATTTCCTATAGATACACCTCTGAGCTGATTAAAGTGTTCCATGTCTGTGTATAGTGCCTCTCGTTTAGTTTGTTCAAACAAAACATATAGTATATATACTGTATATACAAACCAATGTATTAACATCAGAATATAAAATGTAAAATACGCTTTTAAGTCATCTACAATATGTACAATTGAAAAAAAATCAACAATGACACAAGTCAAAAGATCAGTATTACAAACAGGTTTTGTTCATGTGTAAAAGTGGCCTTTGATTGGTTTGATTCCATAAACTCTCCAAGTAGCTTTACTGTCGTTCCCCTGTGGATCTGGAGGTAAAACACATGATTTGAGACTTTTTCGGGAAACCTCATATTTAACTTTTAGGAAACATCTCTGTTTAATTTTGTACATAGCTGGTAAACTTGGTTGGCAGATTGTCCACAGGATAGACGGTAGGTCCTGTTTTCATGGTGGGCAGCCCATTTAAAAGGGTCCAGTGACAATTTGTGACCACTTCCACCAGGAAGATCTTCAGCAGGACCTTAGCAAACTCTTTCCCCACGCACATCCTGGAGCCCCCTCCGAACGGGATGTACTGGAACCTGGAAGAGTCGGCTAAAGGTTTGGACATAAATCGCTCCGGCTGGAAGTCTTCCTTGTTGGGGAAGATCTCTGCCACATCATGGGTGTCACAGATGCTGTAGATGACATTCCAGCCTTTGGGAATTTGGTAACCCTAAAGTAGAGATGGGAAAGGACCAGTTAGAGGACGGTTTGATAGAAGTTTTCAGTTGTGCATCTTTAATGCGCCATTTAAAGATTCAGTTCTTTTGTTAACTTACATTGAGTTCAAAGGTCTTGAGGGCCACTCTGAAGCCTCCAGGAACAGGAGGGTTGATTCTCAGCGTCTCTTTAATGACACAGCCGGTGTACTTCAGCTGCTCCAGGGACTCAATGTTCAGACTGTGGAGGTCCATCCCCTGCTCCTCCTGAACACAGAGACACATTTGCATGTGAGGAGATTGAATCAAACCACAATGGGTGGTGCAACAACAATCTATCCTTGCTTCACTTGTTTACTGTAGGTTAGCTTGTTAGCCCTGCTGGCCTTCCAAGTTCAGACAAGTCCAGTTATATAGTAACTAAAGCACACAGTCAGCACTGGTTATCTGGCCTGCCTTCATGATCTGTCTCCGGATCAGGGTTAAACACGTCTTGCACTAATAAGCTTTACTGAGAAAGCTTCAATGTGGATTACTATCACTGTGGCAAGCATAGGGTATAGGGTTCACAGGTTCTTTTAGGTTTGGTTTGTTTGTTTGTTTGCAGGATTCTAGAAACTACTAGTCCGATATTCATGAAATTTGGAAGGCTGTAGCATTGTCCAAGGAAGAAGTCCAATTTTGGAGCAGATCAAAATTGGGCAGATGCAAATTACTTGTCAATTAGTCATCTAATCCACAAAAAGTGTACTACTCAGATGAAGACCATGATCAGTCGGACAGTAGTCCGTGGACTTTGACTTAGGACCTTTTTTGGTAAAATACTGTTTGTAAGGTCAAGAATGATCTTTCCCTGTTTAGGTTTAATGGTTAAAGAATTGCAACAGGGACTATTAAAGGTGTTGGTACCACAATTTCTAGAAGTTCTACAGTGTATTTACCTTTTCGATGAGTTCCTGTCTCATTTTATCCACAACTTCAGGGTTCAGGCCCAGGAACATGACCAGAGAGGTGGCTGTGCTTGCTGTGGTTTCATGACCTCCAAACAACAGCTCAGTAGCAGACTCCTTAATGGCCTGGAAACACAAATATAAATGCATGGAATTAGTTCAGGCACAAACCGAAACAATGGCTTAAGTGTAGGACAGATTTGTTTCATATGGGCAGTTTGACAAAGCCGATGTGATGTGACCGTGTCATTACCTGCATGCTGAATGGTTCCCCGTTCTTCCTGCTGCTGTCTATGAGCTGCTGCAGAGCGTCTCTGTGTTTGGACTCCTTGTCGGACTCCTGCACCTTCTTCTTGATGTTCTCTTCTATCTTTGAGTGGATGAAGTTCCTCGCCTTCAGACCCTGGAGAACATTAAGATGACAGGAAAAGAGGGTGAATAAGACTCTTGCATTCACTGTATATCTACAAACAATGTTTCTAGTTATTCCATTCCGTTAATTTATATATTTACTTGCCATCATGTAATTTTTGACTGGTGATGCTTTTAAACATGGTTTGCTACAATGCATAACTGTACCTAATAGTAATGCATTTACTCATGTTTTCTCATAGTCCATCTGAAAAGTGTCTCTTACCCTGTACAGTCCGCTGAAAGGCACATCAATGGGCAGAGAGAACAGATTTTTTATCATTTCCTCGAAAGCCTCCACCAGTTGGTGCTCGTCGGTCTTGATCTGCTCTGGCTCAAAGCCCAGGAGGATCCTCATGGCGATGCGGAACATCAGACGCTTCATTTCTGGGTAGACCAGCACGCAGGGGTCCTTGGCCACCCACTCCTTCACTGCAGCCCGCACCTCCTCCTGGATGACGGGGATGTAGAGCTCCAGAGCCTCTGTGGAGAAAGCCCGCATGATGGCCTGGAGAAGGGCAGGAGGGATGATGGATTAGAATGGAGAAATGTAATACTGTATACATGGACTTTAATAAATCTTAGCAACTATTTGGGCAATGTGCTCAATTAGTACATAAGCTGACCGAAAAGATCTATATGTTACAATGCAAAATGTTATTTGCCACTGAAGTTTAACATTTTTTGCCAGTATATTTAGCATTTTTCAAGTTCAAATTGATTATTTTCTAAAATCAAGTATGTTTTTTTTCCTAGCTCTAGTGCAGTAACCATTAAAAAATATGTTGATTTCATTTGGATGGAAATATTGCAAATACAGATTTTTCATTAAAGGGGACATATTTTGAAATTTTTTGAGTTCACACTTGTATTTTTGGGTTTCTACTAACACCTTTACATGCTTTAATGTTTAAAATACAAACCCAATTTTTTTTACAGAAGTCAAAACTGCTCATTTAAAGAAAGTTGAATACAGACTTTGGGCATTTCTTTGTAGATTGAATGTTTTGATATCATCACTGTATCTATATAACACTTTGTATCACACACATTTTACAATATCACTTTTTACAATATGGGACCTTCAAAGAAAATAGGGGTTTTCAAATCCAATATCACTGTTTCTTCAGTGATTAATTATCAGTTTGCCCTTATTACATTGATAAATACGCCAGCAAATCTAAATGTACTTTAAACATGGACCAGGACCTGTATTCAAAAGTTAACAGTAGTTTTGAGACTGTGCTGAGCAAATAATAAAGCCGACCACTGAAGTTACAGTAAAGAAAGCTATCAGATTGAATCTTACCTTTTTCTTGCTCTTGTGTTGGGCTCCATGCACATTAGACAGTGTATCCGAGCCCAGGATGGTGCGCACAGAAGCGGGCCACTGCGCGGACACAAGCTTGTGCTCCCCCAACAGAATCTGCCTGACATTGTCCGCTCCGGTCACGCGCACCGTGGGGTTCCCGAAGAGGTGTGTGCGGTAGATGTAGCCGTACTTCTGGCGTTTCATCCGCAGGAACTTTCTCCTCTGCAAACATAGACACGTGCATACAAACCAAATTAATCAATGCAAAACAATAAATAAAACAACAATAAATACTTATACAACTCTATAGATCATGCACATACAGCATCTAAATAATAAATACAAATGTTAAATATATTAATCAAAAATATAGCAGTGTTAAATTAATCTATGACTTATGCGTCTTAAAAACTGAATTAAACCGCCTCAGATTTTTACAATTAAATTCAAACAGTAGAATCACTCCAATTAAAACCATCTTTAACCCTGTAGGTGCCATTAGCACCTCCGTAAGCGCTTAAAGTTGAAAGCAGTTTGTTTACCAATTCGAAAAAAGTCACAATTAAAAAGAAAGTTTTTAAAAAGTTTAACAACTTTACCCTATGATTTTCCCTAACTGAACAAGGCAATATCTGAATCTAATTACAGTTCTTAATATATACATATTACAAATAATAAGGGATAATATGCTGATACATTTATAGATTTCCATCAATATTAAAAACGAAACTAAGTTTCACAATGTACACTTAAATTAAAACCGCACATTTACTCCAATTAAATACAAACCCTGTAGTTTGTTGTTGTTTACCAAAATGGAAACAGATGAAAACGTTCTTTTTTAAGTTCTACATAACTTTGACTATGACATTTGCCTGCAGCATGCTGATCCACGCGTGGATTTGTGAAAGCAGAACTGTGCCGTGCGTTTACCTGGAGGATGAGCTGCAGCGTCTCTCCAATGAAAGGTAAGCCCATGGATCCGGGGGGCAGCGGGCTGGAGCAGCTCGGATCTCTGCCTCGGATCATGTAAACTTCCCACAGCTTGAGCGCCACCAGGAACAGCAGGATGGGAAGCACGATGGTGCACAGGAAGGTGGCCAGCAGTGTGTTCAGAGCCATGTTGCAGCGGCTTCAGTGAGCAGCAGCGTCTTTGTTGGAGAAGAGGTGCAGTTCAGGTGAAGCCCTGTCAGCTACGGAGACTCCAGGCTGCTCATGCAGCTCTTTTATAGGCTGCCAGGACTGCGGGCAGCCTGTTACCTTCTCCTCCCTCAGATAAATTAGTTCACTCAAAGTTCATCTTTAATTGTGGGTGTCGTTCAGCCCCGCCTCCGGCCTGTACTGGCTGACTTGCCTCGCCATTTGTTCCAGGGGCCGCATCCTTAATCCCTACCTCCTGTTGCACGCAGACAATCCGCGGCGGATTTCACTGAGAAAAGGTGATGATTCCCTCCGAGACAATGGAAGCGCGTCCCAAGACGCCTTTGTTGGCAATAAGGCAGCTAGTTTACACACTCATTACCTTGGCTTAAGCCCCGCTTGTGGGATCAGTAATGATGCCTGCAGGGCGGCCTGCATTCAAGAGCAAAAAGCTTTTAAGCAGCACATTTTCAGCTGGAAAAGAGGGTCGAAGAATGTCCTAATCCTTCTCCCCGTGGGTCTCAGGAGCATTACTTTTTTTTATTTGATTCTTCATTTAAAATCAGCTGATCTGGATGCACACATGTGGCTGTGATTATTCAAACCAACAGCCCGATCATTCCCCGTTGCCGTCATGATGTATCAGTATAACAATGAGGCAGCATCTGACTATGAGAGATGAAATGATGATTAACACCTCCCTGGAAAGCAACGCTGCCCTCTGCTTGACTCCAGCTTCTATCAGTCTGCTTTCAGATTGAACCTCTTCCTAATCTAGAGGAAGACTTTGACCTGCTCTCTCTCTGTCCTCCCGTATGTGTGTGTGTGTGTTATAAAAATGATATCTCTCTCAGCGGGTTCAAACTTGGGTCAGTAGAGACAGGCGGAGGGACACGCGCATGCACGCACGCACACGCACGCAAGGTTATCCCCGGGCTACGCCGCATGAAAAGTAAACACCGAGTCGAGAGAAGGCGCTCATCTGCCGAGCCACCACATCCTCACTCTGCATTTGGTCTCTTGTTTTTTTACGACCTGCCATAACGACAGGACGTGTGTTTATGTGTGTGCGGCAGGGCCTTTCGGTCAGTCAGGAGTGAGACAGTTTGGCTGCTGCTTTTACAACGACGCATTACATGGATGGATCTGTCTGTTCTGGCTGACTGTGTACGTTTTTTTTTTTTTTTTAAAGAGGGCGCCCCGAGGTTCACCCCGGTGGGAAGGTATGACAACTATCACCATTACAGTCACACAAAAGCCTGGACATATAATCTGATCTCCCGTCACGGCTTGGATGTAAAATTCCATGACTTTTACTTTGACTTTCTGCTGATTACAAGCAGGGGTGTGCACACTGGACACCGTTTTAGGGCTTTTAGAAGCAACAGTAATTCCCCCTTTTTTTATAATCAGATGCCAAGGTGAAAGTGGGAATATAAAGAACAAAAAAAAGTCCACTTAGAGAGAGTTTGAAGGTCAAACAAACAATACATTTACTCAGTAAATCAGTGTTTGTGTCCCAAGTGAACCCAAAATTCAACATTTTGGCCACCTTCAGGTAAAAAATAATGAAATAAAAAAATACATGACTTGTTATTTCTCCACCAGAATTAACATATTAATAAAGTAGAGTTTGGATTTCATAGGGAGTTTCTTTAAAGACCTAACACTGGTGCCAGTTTAATGCTGGAACACCAGAGAAGTGGGTCAGGAAAACAGAACAACATTTCCCGCTAAGAAGAGGCTTTGTCTTTTTACTACAACTCCTGGCTTCCACCCTGGTCAGGTAGTGAATGTCATGACATGGATAAGTTGGAAAACATCCAATTGTATTCTTCTCAGTGCTCACGGTGTTAAATATCCATGTATTCACGTAAGACAATGTCTTAAAGCTCCTGGAACAAAATTTGGCATTCTGTCCAGAACAGAGCAACAGAGTATCTAATATGAAAACATATACAAACACATAAAGACAGAGAAGAGCTCTCAAAAGTCTGATAATAACAGTAAAAGTCCTGTATTCCCTTAGAATATAGGCTACTGTATGAACACTACATAAGCCCCAATATGAATGTACAAATCCTTGTTTACTCTCTGTGTTCAGATGGACAGCAGCGGGTGATGCATGTTCAGGGTGAATGGGTTTCCAGCTGGTAATGCTGGAGCTGGTGAGTTTTTCTCATCACAATGTGAATGTGTGAAACAGGATTCTGCTGTTCAGGTGTGATAAAGCAGAGAGGAGGTGGAGGAGGGGGTGGGTGAAGGGAGGTTCAAGTGTCTACACTTCACCATGCTGCTCCGTAATAAACTCACTGTAAACTGGCTGATCACCTGCTGGACTCCAAGCCTGACCAGAAGTGTAATAGAAGTGCAAAATAAACTATATGGAAAGATTGATAGATGGGCGAATTGCAGCTGAGCCCATGTAACACATAGCTTACTTTGGAATGATCAATATGATCTAATGTGCAGATTACAAATGAGCACATTCTAGTTAAGAGATAGGAGTTGCTGTGGTGGGTATGAACATTAGTTAAAGGGATACTTTACATTTTTTGAAGTGGGTTTGTATGAGGTACTAACCAACAGTCAATGCTGCAGACAGGGACTGACACAAAATGTATTTTACCCCTCTGAACAAACCTAAACATGTTTTACCTTTTTTTTGTGTGTGTATGCTATATCAAAGACAGATTTTTGTTGCAATTCACAGGTATTTCGTGTGGCACTACTTTTCCCTCAGCTGTAGAACGCCCATGTTTCTATGTATAAGGACACTAATGTGCTTTGCGCACTGCTGCAGATCGGCTGTTTTGGTCAGAATACGGTTGAGAGAAAGTAGTGCCAAATAAAATAGCTGTGGATAGCAAAAAAAAAAAAAAATCAGTGGACATATTCTAAATATAGTGTAAAAATGAACAGGTATAACTATTTTAAAATGGGCCTTTGTTTAGGTGATTAACTGAGACAGTCCTATATCATTAGCATACACAGTATTGGAAACCATTGGCTATTGGTCTGGTGATGATTTAGCATCTAAGGGTAAAGGTCAATATCTTGGGGGGTTTAGCCAGCAGATTATGGATACTGAGCCAAGTTAGTCATACATTTTCTTATGGATGGAAAAGTAAAAGTGCTCATTCAGAAACTATTGATGTGTTTATACGTAGCAGCAGCCTGGTGGAAGTCTGAATTATTCAAATGCTGTTGGGAACTCTATAGTTTGAAGCATTCATCATATTTATGAGCGTATCATTTAAGTTTAAACATTCGTCTCCATAGAATGTAGTTCAGCTATCAGTTATTTATTGTTAGTACAGTTAATCTGAAATGTAGTGTAGTGACGGTATCACTAAAATATGTAGGCTAGAAATAAATACTCACCTATCAGTAACATAGAACTGTAATTAAATATAGTACCTAAGTAAATATATCTAGTTACTTTCCAGCTCTGTTGTGATAATGAAAGCG
>CAFUXE010000482.1:25886-38178 GCA_903364295.1 Serranus cabrilla
GTCAGCAGTTAAACCTAAGCTGCTAAAGACGTCTTTAGACTGTGGGAGGAAACCGGATGATCACAGAAGAGCCGCTGATTTACCTGGATTAGTCCAGGTAAATCCCTAACACCTTTCATGTTGGCTTAATGGGAAGAAGTCAACAGTGTTTGCATATATTGATTGATTGGAGTGGGAAGAATCTGCACGTAGTGAGATAGGAACACAAACAGACCGGGAGTCTTGATCAATGAGGCGCTTCACTAAACATGACAAAAATAAATACCTGCCAGTAGGTGCACCAGGCCCCTTCCAACCCATATCTATTAGGCATATAACTACTAACATCCATCCAATCACGTGGTAAACACTGCATCCTACCTGCTCAGCAGTAAGCTGCAGACAGACACAGCTAAAGGCTAGTTGGTGAGCACAGTGGAGCATTTAGCAGCTAAAGAGACGATAGAGACCAAACCAGAGCTAAAAGAGAGTAAATAATGGACTTCCTTTTATCAGGTGGATTCCAACACAACTCCTAATAAAGGTTAATGCTGGTGTGCAGCTTTACAGATGACATGCAGCTTTATATGTTTGACCATATGTCACTTGTTGCTCCTGCTGTGAGGTATGGAAGAAAATATTCCAACGGCCCCTTTTCCCACAAATATCACTGTCATGGCTCTTCATGCTGAAAATACTTCAGCTATGTGAGCAGGTCTGCATTTACACTGATTTACAACACCCTTTATGGTAACTGCTCTTTTTGACTTCTGGGATTTGTAGTTTGAGGTGCAAATCTGAGGTGCATTCCCAGCGGGAGGAGGTCAGAGGGAGTGTCAGGCTCGTGGTTCAGCACGGGGTCACTCACTGTTTGTCTACTGACATCATTCCCTCTTTCTGTGTCTGTCTCTCACTGTAGAAACTCTGTAGGTTTCAATAGGAGAGAGTGAAAACACATTTAAATGACTGGACACAGGCCTCGTTCCATTCATTTTACTTACATTTTTTTTGACACCTGCCGGAAATAACGACATTCCTCCATCATATGTACCTGCGCCAAGGTAAGGAAATGGAGAAATTTCTGAATTCATCCTTTATTGTTATATTGATCAGCTATTTTGTTGACTTACCTCTCTCAGTGCCACGCCACCTCACAGATGAAAGGGAGGAAGATGGTTCATTAGCTCTGAGGAGACAAAAGAGATGCTGTCAGTGTAAAACTGGTATCTGATATGTCAGACCAGTGTGTTCCTGGGTCTCCTCCTCCTCCTCGTCTGTCTGCCTGCTGTATTGTTGAAGTGAATGTAAAAGCTGTTTATGGCCTTGTTAAAGTGTTTGATCCCCGCTCTAAAATACTTGTCACTCCTGTAGACATTCAGGAAGGAAACCACCCTCCTCCCCCCCAGTGCGTCGACACAGGAACGCAATTTCTGCTGGTTTCACCCACATAATTACTCCGAGTGCAAACGTGCAGTGACATCACAATGCTGATGATGTGGATAGGCCAGTGATACTCAATTAATGCAATTCCAAGTCTGTTTCAATACCCCAGTATGCACAAATACGTTGAACATAACACATTTCTACGGCATGAGAAAAACATCTGTAAACAGGGAGACTTGTGGGTACCAACAGAACCCATTTTCCTTCAGATATCTTGAGGTCAGAGGTCAAGTGACCCCTTTGAAAATTGCCTTGTTTTTTTTCCTCACTTAAATTTAGCCTTACTTTATTTGTTATTATTAGTATTTATTTTACCCTCTCTCCAAAACAATGTTGACAGTGGATGCCAGTGGATTGCTTAGCTCTACAGCTAGTATGATACCAATGCCATCTGAATGTTAAGGGGGTAAAGTAAAAAAAGTAAAAGTATATTTTGTTATTTGATCATTATCTCCTAGACTTTAATGTGTAAGCAGCAATTTATTGTTTCTTTGAGCTAATTTTAAATACTTCATACACAGTTTGGCAGAATTTTGTCACAATGTTGCACATACATTGTTCAAGCTAATGCCGAGGTGTCAATCAGAAGTACTTTGAAACAAAACATCTCCCCGCCTCTCCATCTGCTCACCAGCTATGACCAGTTTAATGTTATTAAAAATGTGAAATATTATAAATAATTTATAAATTATTGGAGTAACCTATTAGACAAAATGCAAGGAAGGTCTTAAAAAAAACTAAAATTGGGGGCATTGTTGTAAAATACACAATAAAAATACACGTCCCTCAAATATATGACCACACCTTCTGTAATTTTAAACAAATAAAGAGTAAATCATTTGCATGAATATGACAACATTTGCCATAACTTCAGGCTAAGTGGTGCAGGAAATAAACGAATCCTTCCTATGTGTGATTACTTGTGTTTGCAGAGAACATGCTAACTTTGTTGCTAACTTTGTTGATAGTGTTGGATTGTAAAAACGTTTTACACAAAAATCCTGGCCAAATCTTGTATATTGCACCTTTTAGGGTGAATATGTTTGTGCTGAGCAATAACCCTACCCCACTTTGTGCATGAAGAGATGGAGGAAGAACATGTAAAAGAAAGGTCATAATGTTAGATAAGCATAGTGTAACAGGACAGTAGGGCGGAGAGTGTAACCCTCTGGGGGAAAACAAACACATTTCTGTGTGTGTGTGTGGGTTGGCAGGGTGGCTGCTTTCCAGTGATAATAGAGCTCTCCAAATGTCTCTCGCCTCATTACATCTGCGGCGACAGGGATCCTCGCATTCAAACGCTGACCCAGGCCAAAGTTCACTTGCTGTTTCCCAGTTAGCGTGTGTGCGGTGGGATACAGCGAGGCTCCGAGGGTGAGATACAAGATGACAGAAAACCTTCACAGAACAAGTGACGCTTCTGTCTTTGTGTGAGTGTGAGAGAGAGAGAGAGAGAGAGGAAGAGGGAGGGGGAGAGACTGGTGGTGCAGTTAAAGATGAGGCACAGACTCTCTGCACCTTTGTTTCACTCAGTGGCTTTAAGGGGTCAGGTCACCCACATGAAAATATCTCAATGAACTCTAACCTATACAGCAGGTTAGCCCCTGGTTGTATAGGTCATATACTGAATGGGAATTGAATTGCATTGCATTGGAATTTTGATAATGCGAATGTTACAATGTCCGATGTTTAAGTAAAATGTGTCCAAAGTTCAAACTAATGTGGGAGAAACCTCAAGTTTCCAACTCCGTTTACATTACATGCATATGTAGCGACATGCTAACGTGTAATCGTAGCTGCCGATGTTAATTTCTCCCCAATTTTGATTCACAGGTGTTGTTTATGGTTTAGAAGTTTTTTTGGTTTAGTTTAGCAATTTTTTTTTTTACGACAAAAGGTGCCAATAAAGTAGCGAATCATTAAACTGCTACATTTGGCACAGCAAAAAAAATTGGCCATGCACTGCACTGTTAGAAATTATGGTCAAAACAAATATTTGTTACTGTTGAATAAACTTTTATTACAGCACACAAAATAAAAACAACAAATTTAAGAAAACAACATCTCAGTCAGGGTGTCTTACTGAGAACAATGACAATGGTAAAGCAAGGATTCCTTTGGATATCAAAATGTACCCTCTCTCCACTTCTGTGGAAGGCAACAAAACTATTTCACATTGTTTCAGTCAGTTTAAATAATCATTGGCATACAAGCAGTGTGTTAAAACCTTCATTTTTAAATTATTGATTTCTGACATTATACCAGGAAAGTGTTGAAAGGCTGCTAAATCAGATAGATTTTAGTTTGTACTTCAGTTTAGTCTTCAGTGTGGATCTGATCCCACTACATTCACACATATTTTCTTTTGTTGTCTCACATGAGATTCATTTAACATCAACATAAACCTTTTTTTTTGTAATTTCCTTGTTTTTAAAGTGTGTTGTATGATATTTTACAACCCTGTTACAGTTTATACAACTAATTTTCAACCGCAAATATGTTTTGGAGAAAATGTAACGCTGCATACATAATGAGGAAATGTTCTTGTGATTTAATGTTAATTAATGTATCTGGCTTGTAGCAATATGTTGATACTGAATGTATCAGGAAAACATTCATTGACAACATATTTAATTAATTTTCCACCAACACACAAATCCTCCAAACTACAGCATTATTATACTTTTTTCATAGGCACCAACAGTGCACCACCTTAACATTTAACTGAAACCGCGATCTTTCCATAACTTTAGGCTAAGTGCTCTTTTTTTACCACAGCCTTCCTGTTTTCTGACCTGCTACTGTATTAATTTGTTGTTCCATGGTCACCGTGTATCTTGATCGGGCTCAAGACATGACCTCCTCATCCCTTACCAAATACTTCCTTGACCCAGGGCCAGCTGACCCAGCTCTGACAAGTTAATATCATCTCAACTTTGTGTGTAAATTGTCATCTTGATAAAATCCGTATAGTGCGCATTTCTGTCCTGACACAACACAAGAGTCATGCCATACTCTCCGTTCTGCTGCTCTGAGCATCTTGATTGTTTTTGCTTTTAAGTTAAGTTACATTGCCATTGACAAACAATAACCTGGTCTAAAGTCCACGGTGTAGTATTTTCCTTCTATTATTCCAATACACCAACACCAATCACTAAGATGCAGAGTCCCTCAGAACATTATTTATGAGATGCACTTATAATTTCTGCTGCTATAGATAAATAAATAAAGTGTCCTAAGCCCCACCGGAATCAGCATAGCAAAAACATCCTGCCAGTCTGTAACAGACATCTGTAATCTCCGGATACTGACTGGTTTTATTACCTTTTAGCCCAAAACAAACCAATAATTAATTAAGAGACTAGATTCAACCCCCTTTTCCTCTAGTAACTTACTTTATGGCCAGATTATGCAGCTTTTAACTATGTAAAAGTGCAGTTGGACTGCCATGAAAGTACTTGCACCATGCACTTTAGACCGTGGGCTATATTTTAAAAAGGCCCATGCAGCCACTCACAGGGCATACTTCCTCCCTTTGTAAACCTCTGAAGGAGGACTTGAGATGCTTTGAAAATAACTTAGAACAAAAGGAAATAAGCAGTGAATGTAAACAGTATTTCTGGTAAAAAAGAGAAACTGAGAGCGACAGAGTGGTGATTATGACATGACTGTTGGTATACTCATGGAAGTAGTAAAGGGGAAACATTACACACTATGTAAGACATTACAATATTCTAAATGTTTTTTCACCATCCTTCCAGCAATTATTTATTATTATTAATTATAGTGAAATGGTCATGAATGCATGGCCCTGTACACACCTCCAAACCAGGAGAACCAGCTTACACTCATGAGATGAAACCCAGACAGGAGGTGTGTGCACAGTAAACCTTTAAATAAAACAGAATTTAGAACCGTTCTTTATTTTGGATCACATCTATGAGCAGTAAGTTGAAATCTTTCAGAGCAGTATACTTCATATTCAAATGTTATACAGGGTCTATGCTAGAACATTATATTGCATTTTTCATACCCTAACCATGCAAACGAGTGGAGAGAAGGTACCAACAAAAATCACTGAGCTCCTCACACTGTACTCAACTCTGTTCACCAATTAAGCAACAAATGCAATTCAAACTCTTATTATTAATTACATATTTACTTTAGATGTTGATGGAGGTGCGTATCACAGTGTCAACCTCCGATTCTGTTTGTAGCAGACAAACTGCCGTAATATTTTCTTTACAAAATATGCAGTATATACATTGGCATTTACAAGCAACTTTTAAAAAAGGCAAAAAATTTCTTTAAAAGGAAAAAACTTCAATCAGTTTCAGTGCAAAAATGCCTGCTGAAAGTGGAGCACAGACCCAAAACATAAACAGAATAGAAACAGTCTCATTATAAAATGTTTGTCATCAGGAGTCCTGTGCGAGTTTTAGATAAGCATCAACCTGCCTGCAAGGCTGTAAAGCAACCAATTCATTATTGCTGTGCTTTGTGAATATATGTGGGTTATGAGATTCTAAAGCTTCATTTCACCCTGAGGAACAAAAAGAAAGAATTTATATGTTATTGAACTGTTAAATATATATGTATAGATAATCACCAATAACATAACAATTTGCCATGTGGGCCTTGTTTTCTTGTAAGCATGAATCAAGTAGTTTGAGTGGGTTGTAAGACAAACTGCAGTTAACGTCACATAAATAGTGTCCTTAACCCTACGACTGACAGGATTTACAGAGGGAGGAAGAGGGCATGCACTGATGTCACCTTTCACATGATGCTGCCTGCCCGGCCACACCAGCACCGAGTGGCCAAACACGGCAGCGGCTGCTAAGAATGAGTACAACTGTGATACTGAGAGGTAAACAAACTCATGTAAAAATCTTGTACGAGTAAAGGTCTTCAGAGTCAACACATCAGAGTAAACGATGGGTACGACATGCCGGGAATCACACCTCCACCTGGTTTTAACATGTCACCTGTATCTGGATAATGACTAAAGGTGTGAGCATTCTCCAAATCCACCATTTGATTTGAATTCATGATTTTAAGGTCACAGTTCAATCTGCTTTGAATGCGGAAACTAATGCTTTTAATGTCTATTTTAATGTCTGTTGTATTTTTCATGTATTTTTCTGCTCTGTAAAGCACTTTGAATGACCTTGTGTATGAATGGTGCTATACAAATAAACTTGCCTTGTCTCGGCTACACAGTATCAAATATGATATAACCGCCATATATTTTTGGAATGCACCACACTGAGGCCATGTGGTCTTTGGTCCATAGCTTTTGATTTTGATAGTCTAAATTGGAAGCACATTTTAATCAATTCTTGAATTTAAAATTAAAATTGGGACACTACTAGTAAAGGATTTCCCATTAATTACCTAGACTGTGGCGGCCCACCATAGTCTGATCTGTCCCACCATAGTCTAACCAAAGTCCAGCCACCTTAGTCTCATAAAGGCCTGTGGGAAACACTGTAGTAGTGACATCTAATCACAGATAAGTGCAAGTGTTGTTAAGTTGAATATGTTAGTGTAGTCTGCCTAACTCATTGACACTCTATCTGTTTGTGCAAATTGGAATCTATGGCCCCAGCCATGGCTCTGATATATTCTGTGCTGTATATTGATGGATCTATGGCGCTGTCCATGGTGCTGAAGTAGTAATATTTAATTATCCCACCCTTCTGCAATTTTGGTCTTAGAGCTATAATGGTCAGCCTGGTATCACCAAAAGGTGCATGATGACACAGCAATTTATTTTTTTTATTACGCAGTTTTTGCTTAGGTAGCAGACCACAGTTTATGTGAAACCAGAAGTCAACGTTGACTTATTTACTTAATTTAAAGTTAATTTACGTAAAAAAAACATACTTATTTTACCGCAACCATTATATTTTCCTTAACCTAACCAAGTAGGTTTGTTTTAATTCATTATATATATATACTACAAAACTGACGGGTTAGTTTAGACTGGGTGTCTTCATTGGAAGGTGTGTTTTAATCGCTGCTTCTCGCCCATTGTCAGCTAGGATCGGCTTCAGTCCCACGCCACCCGAGTTCCAATCACGTTCTGATTGCTTGAACACTGAAAATATCCAGATACAAATCGCATGTGAATACCAGGTGTCAGTTACCTGGTGACCGTGGTAGATTTTTCATATGGTGACATCTCATGCAAACCCTCTATTAGGATTGCTTCATGCAGTGGTCACTACGACACTCGAAACCAAAATCCTCATCAGTTCTTAGGAGTCTTTGCTGAGCAAAACTAGATGTGTCCACTTGTGTAATCTAATACAATCCAGTACAACAACCTGCAATGACCAGCCTCATGTCTGCATGAAGTTGTGTTGATGTAACAGATTGTATTATTTGGTAAAGATGGATTCAAATCATTGAAAAAGCCACCTCAGATCACTTCATATTTGACATTCTCATGTGCAGAGAACAATTCCAGCTACAATCTGGGTGTCTTACCACCCATTAATGCTCTGTGTCATGTTCTGAACTCCGTATCCAGTCACTGTGGGACTCTGTCTCAGGGGGTTTAAATATTCAACGTGAGGCAGAAAAGAAGACCAACAGCAAACGAAGCCACCAAGGAGTTCAAGAAAACTTCACCTGTTTTTCCCATGAACATCAGTCATTCAAGACGTCATCATCCATTCATCTATTTCTCAATCCATCCATGAGCTCAGCACCGCTCTGTCTCTGCACACACGCATACACAGTAATCACAGTTAAAGTATTGAGACAATGAGTTAACTTGGTCTGTCAGTGCCAATAGAGAACTTACACAAACTCTGCAATATGTAGTTTTCTGCCTCTATGGGGTCTCTCAATCAAAACAGTTAGAAAAGAGGAAGCAATGTCGTCACTGCAGTCTGTTTCTTCCGGTGAGAATTCCATAATATTCATTGTTATTGGACGTTTTTGATGATGCCGAATTATCTACAAAGATCTCCTCTTCTCCAGAACAAATGGACCGGCAGTTTTACTTTAAATTGATGTGCTTGTACGATGCTGTTTGTCACATCAGTGGAGCCGAACTGCTGCTAATGTTTGCTCAGCTTTTCCTCTGATAAAATTCATGATCCGATGACCAAAATCCTTTATCCAGTTAAAGTATAAAGTTAAAAATGGGAATAGAAAATCAAAACTACATTACAGTAATCTTTGTTTTTTAATGTAATTTAAATGTGGAAGCTGGTTTATATACTAGGGGTTGAGGATAAGAAAAACCTGCCGAATATATCTCAAGTCTGATTACTCAGAAAGGCTTTTTTTTCTGTACATCTATGCAGAGTTTACACTAACCAGGTTACTACTTTGATGACCTGTGTAACCTGAATTATTTAAATTGTTTCGTGTGTGTCTGTGTGTGTAAATGTTCTATTTATGTGTGGAGAAGTTGGCTGAATTGGTCAATATTGAGCCTCAGCCTTTCATTTAAACTGCAAACTATCATTATATCTTCCATCAATCATTCATTAAATCTACAGCATGTTCACCAGATACGACAATATTTTTTTTTTGTTCTAACTGAATAACTTTACCAGCATATTACCAACAGCTTGATGTCTGTAGATTAACAATTATTTTACATACATTCCATCTTCATATAAAAGTTTTGCGTGGCCTGTATTTTAACAGTATAACATGGGTTTCTGACAGGATACAAGGAAATGTTTTATTCCCTTCACTTGTGTTGACCTTTGACCTCATTGTCCCAGTACTTGTATCACTTCTGCTGCTGTCCCAGTCTCCCTCTGCAGCTACAATCATTACACTCTCACTAATGTACAAAACATAGTTTGTCTTATCAGAGCCATTAAAAATACTTTACAAACATTTTACTGTTCATTCCTTTGAAGAGTCCAGTAAACTGTTTAGCATGAGAGCGTGTTATTTACACTGAGTATTCAGTCAGGTATAACAGTAAGGAGAGGATATGTGGGTGTGTGTGTGTGTGTGTGTGTATTTGCTAGGAGTCTGTTCCCTGCATGCTTTGTATAGTGTGTGTATTGCTGTGCCTTTATGTTATGTGTGTGTATGTCTATCTATCATCCCTTTTGTGTTACTATGTGTGTGTGAATTCCCTGTGTGGTTCTTCTGTAAGCCACTGTCATGGTGTGTGTCATTACATGTGTGAAAATCTCTGTGTCTTGGCAGTTCAGTGTGTGCATGTGACTGCATGCAAATGTCATTCTTTACATCTCTTTCTGACACACATATGCTCCTCTGTTTGTGTGTGTGTGTGTGTGTGTGTTTAGGAGGACATGCCGTTGACCAGGCTCCTAAGCTGTTTGACTACAGTCTCGATCAGTTTCTGTTTGTCTCTGTCGTTCTTCCTGAACTGAGAGAAGATGTTGTTCTTCTTACTGGTGTCCTTCATCCTGGACAGAGAGAGACACAGACACACGTCAGACAAATGTATTCAGGTTTCATTCGTCACACAATCAGCTTTTCCATCAGTGATATCAGACACCGACTGAAAAGGTTCATTTGTGGTATGAAAGCTAAACGAATCAAAAGCATGATTTTGGTTGGTTGATATATAATTTATATGAGATCATCAGTTTGATTTTTGCAGTTTTGGCTAAGATGAAAAAAAAAATATCTTACAGGCATTTTCACTGAGATGTGGGTTTAACCTTCTGAACTGCAAGGGCATTTTTTGCTCTGTTTACATTTTACTCATTGTGGCGCAATGGAATCAGCACAATCATGGCTAGAAATGGGAACAACCCAAAATGTGATTTGTGCAGAAAAACGTAATAATAATAAAGTACAAATTTTATTAATCAAAAAAGAAAAAACACAAGATGAATTTCTCTGAAAAATTCCTTTTTTTCAAAATGGGAATAAAATGGAATTTATGTATAGAACACTTCGGAGTGTCACAAGTATTATTTCAAAAAACATTTTCACAGTATCTAGTTATTCCAAACAATTCTTTTTTTTGGCAACATTTCAATGAGACAAAGAATAAAGTGATTCTGACAGATCACAATCTATGACTGTTTTTTGTACGATACATGGTGTAGACAGTTTTTCTGGTTAAACACAACTATGTTCACACAATGATAGTTATGTAAGGTGGGGTACGGACCAAGCAGGGAATAGCATGTATAGTAATGGCATGTATCCTCAACAAAAATGTCATATGCATATTAAGCCACGATTATGCCGAGCTAAAGAGGAGATAAACTCTATAGGAAGTAGAACAATGTTTAGATTATCAGAGCATGCATGGAGGAGACCGAAGAAGAGCAGTGAGGAAGCTGCACCTACCCCCTGTAGACTCTGAACCGCAGCAGAAAAACAGCAGAGAGAAAAAGTTTTAGAGGAACAGAAAAGCAAGATACAGACAAAGTAGCCAGGTTTGTATCAAGGGTTTTCACAAATTACATGCAAAAATTAGTAATTAGGCTGACATGTTCCATATCAGATGCACTCACTTCTCAAGTAGAGCCAGGGCAGTGGCTGGGTTCACTCTCAGGTATTTGGAGGTTGGTTGGCCATAGTCTGCCAGGTAAGTTGACCAGTCCCACACCATGAACAGATCCAGGAGCTATAAAACACACAGAGACACACAACACTCAGAGCCTCAGTTCACAGAACCTGAGAGGGTGATAGAGGGAGTTTGAGGCTATAAAGAGGGAGGTTTTGAAGAGACAGATGTGAGTATTTTTTACATACAAATCCTACAGCATGTTCAATGTGCCATAACAGCCACAATTGTTTGTTAGGTGGTCAAATATTCGTACTAAATAATACTTTGAAAACTATAATTCCAGTGGGTTCTAAAAAATGGTTTAAAAATAAATATAGGAGAAGTTATATCGTGATTTACACAAAGGTTCAAAACTTTGGAATCACCCGTTATATTCATGTTGTTGTCCTATTATTGGAACTTTTATTTTTAATTTTAATTTGTTTTCCAGTTAAAAAGCATAAGTGAGCGTTATCATTACTGAATGACAATGGTGCAACTGGGCTCCAAAAATTTTGGGAAACATCTCTCTTTGGGTCATTTGCTGTTTCCTCAGTGGTTAAATAGTTTATACTGTAAAACTGTTCTGCTGATAATGAGTGATCCAGTATCAATAGTGCTGCCAGGTCAGCTTGCTCTCCATTTCTAATTTTTAGACTTGGTCTTGACTTAGACTCAACTCTACCAGGTCTTGGACTTGACTTGATTAAGTTGGTTTTCCCTTTCAGTTGTCAGGCTGGTAAAATCATTATTAAGTGTTTTATTTGTATATGTACAAACTCTTTCCACAAAATAACATCTTTTTAAAGATTACTTTCTGCAACCTACAAGCATCAAAGACCAACCAGAAACAATGAACTGACTGACTCTTTAAGATTATATTCCAAACCTCTGAAAGTTCTTGAATATTAGAAATATTGTCTTAAACAATGCATGATTTTGCAGTTAGTAATATCCCTATACATAAATGTCTATCTATTTTTATACACAGTCTGGAGTCTGTGAGCACTTCAACATATTGTACAGGAGAAATGTCTAGACTTGACTTATCACTGTCCCTGTTAATGCAGAAATTCTACAATCATGTTCAAGTATCTTGGATTGAGAAGAATAAGATTGATGGCTGAGAGGAAAGAAGTCGCCCTCACCATCTGCCATAAAGTTACAGGAATCCTGAAACAATGCACCCTGTGCCTGGTGTTATTACTGAAACCTGTGTATTTAAAACCAAGTAGAGTGAGAGCTATGTAAAGCCCGGTCAGGAGCAGGGTCAGATAAAGTGATGACGGTAAACACTTTGGTATCTTGAGTCCCTGCATCACTCTGAGACACAGAGAAAAGACAGAAGAGTGAGAG
>CAFUXE010000482.1:38288-51376 GCA_903364295.1 Serranus cabrilla
ATAGGGTGAAACAGCTGGGTGTTTGGGTCATGTTGAAAGAGCAGTGAAAGAACAGCTTAGTGATAATAGCATTATTCAGCTGACTGAGAGACTCCGACACACAGAGAGAGGCTTAGCAACAATGCCATTATTCTCACCTGGAGCTAAGTGATGAGCCCCGAGCAGCCATCTCACTTTGACTATCACTGAACTCTTCACAGTTCACAATGATGAACAGCATCGATCACTTCTATGTCTATTAATAGGGACATCTGAGGTGCGCTCACTAGAGCCTGATGCATCCTGGATTTTTTTAAACTGATACCAATATTGATATTGATCAAACATGATAACAACATATCATCACACATTTTTTATAAGGACCTCTTGAACCTGGTTACTTCTGATTAGACAGATATTTAAAACAACCATTTGCCCAAAAGCTGATGCCGATACCAATGTTTTTTGTTGTCATTTATTTTATTTTTGATGTTATTAATTACTCCTTTTGTGTCAGGGAAACAAATAGTTATTTTAAAAAAGAGAACTTTTTTTGTCAAACTCTGATGACAAAGCGATAGAGCTGGACTCAGACAATCACTTTCAGTTTGACCTCGCTATCAAGTGTTTAAAATAATCTGGATTCATTCACACCAAAACTAATTGTCAATATATAATATAATTCACACCACTCCACTCTCTTACACACCAAATGCAATGACCCCAAATGCAGTAAAGACAACAGTCAATGTAACCTAGTAGGATTCTGCTGGGCAAGCAGAGTCATGTTATCATAAGAGTGAAATGGTAAACTCTACTGGGAAATGTTAGCTTTTGGCAAAGTCCTGGAATACATCTACTGGGAGTCATTATCTTCAATGTTTGCTCCAAATTCTCTAAATAGTTAACTACAATGAGCACTTGGGGCTTTTAGTGACTGAAAGAATGGGGTAGCAGACAAATGAGGACAAAATTAGCTTTTCAAGTGTGGCTGGGTCACTGTTTGAGATAGGGTGAGTAGCATGCTACCACTGCAACCTAGATTTGGATAACCAATGGAAAATACAGAAAGAGCGCCATGCATCTTCTCTGAAAACCACGCCCAATGGGTGGGAAAACTATTGGTGCCACATGATACAACCACCATATTAGATTTAAGCATATCATATGATTATTTTAGGAATTTTAGAAAGGATGAGTTGGTTGTTAGCAAGCTAATGTTAGCTATATGTTAGCAAGCTAAGGCAGTTAATACTGCATAGCTTTCACAATACCGAATTACTACAACACGAGTTACATAGTGTCATAAAACCTTAGCTTGATTTACAGACATGTAGTAAACCCACAACTGACTGAAATGCAAAATTAAGCTTGAATGTCCTTAACAAATGCATATAAATGTTAGTGTTCAATTGACATGAGATTGATATATGATATTTGATGTAATTTGTTAGCGACTTTGTCTTTATACTACCAGAAAAAGTCTGTTCATGTCACTTCTCTTCTGAAGTCTGAAGAAGAAATGCTTTAGGTTTCCTTCTACTAATATACATTATAATACGAGGCCGTGCTGCAGAGAGTCATGAAAAGATTGAAGGATGGCCACAAAGTATCCATCGCCAATGTAAAAACCTAAATGCTAAACCTAACCCTCTTGATAATATTGGAAATATTTCTTCTGAAGAACAGACTGCTTGAAAACACTTTCAGTAAAAAATTTGAACGGCAACCAAAACCTGCAAAACTGTATCCAGTTGATGTTCAGGGTTAGACTGAGGTGAATTTTTATGATTAATGGAAAGAGCCTGAATGAAAGATGAAGAGAATGAGGTGTGTGTGTGATTGCCCAAAAGGATGCTGTCAAATAAATCATCATCCATGGTTTGTTGTGAAACTCCTTGGGTTCACCTTTACATTGAAACAATAAGTCAGGGCGTTCTGAAACTCTAGAAGTCCCTCTCTGCTTTCCTTTCCCTTTATGCACTTGTGAAGCTTCACTCTGGATATCTTCCATTAGATCCTATTGTCTCATTGACTCGTATTGTTTAGTGTAAAATAAGTTATAATGGAAGATGAAGCTATTCTTTTTGTCACTATAGACTTTTCAGCAGAGACGGGTGATCCGAAGGTGAGAAAAGGCAAAGATAGGTCTTACGACATTTATACCGGTTCTTACTCCATGTTTACACCTTAAAAAAGCCTGCATGGTGTATGATGACACTATGTTGAGTGATTGAGGGCACTGCTTGAGCTTTTCTACATGGACTTGAGTCAGCTCAAGTTACTGGTTTGATTACATGCAGAAAATAAATTCCTTGACTTGGAGGTGAATTGACATGAGACTTGATGACTTGTCTGTATTAATTTATATATTTTTAGTTTAAATATTAAAGTATTATAAATGTTTAAAATCATTAATGTTGACATAACAAGTGATTGTAGCACCAGGTATTGACATCACATCAGCTAACCTAAATGCCTGCCTTTCAGTCACTTTAAATGGTTACACGATAACAATCTAAAAAGCTTTTATGAAATTTAGGATCAAAAAGATAAAGGGAAAGTAAAAGGATGACCTCTGTGTAACCTCGACCTGTGGATGCCTCCTGAACCCTTTACCTAAGGCTAGGATTAACATGTCAACCAACAGCCTGCAAAAGAGGGAGCATGGACACATCTTGTCTAATGGGTTTCATCTCAGCAAACTAAACTTAAAAACAGGCTCAGGTATGACTGTAGCGACCACTTAGAACACGGACGTCAGGTCCCTTGGATTTCGTTTCTTGCAATCTGGTATCCCATAATTGAAAACTAACACATACACACAGTCAGTTATTTTCTCATACTTTTCCATATAGTTTACTAGAAATAAGTGTAACATTTGGTACAAATTAAACAGAAAATATAGATAAAGTTTGGTTACTTAGTTAGTTGCAATGAGTTGTAAGCAGTTGTTAATTTGCAGGAGAATTTATCTGAAAGAACTATTACATTAAAACCCCAGTTTATTTTTTCGTAATAGAACTTTAAGTAGACTTTACTTTTAATGTATGTTGAATTGTGTGCTTGCTTGTTTCTGAAACTGATTATGAAATCAGGAACAAATAGTACAACAATGGCTCAGAATCAGCTATTTTAGTTATGGTTTAAAAAGCTGCAGTCAGTAAGAAATTAAAATAATGTATACTTTAAAAAGTAAAAGTAAAAAAAAAATCTCCTGATCTCCTGGGTTTTGCCCTGGACGCAGTTAACACAAAAAGCAGATTTTGCAGGACTTGGAAAGACAATATCTAAAAGACAGAGTCTTTTTGCACCACTTTCAACAAAATTTCTCAGTATACTGCTGGACTGGATGCAGAGCCAAGCCCCCACCTCAGGCTCAGATTCACAGGTCACCACAGACACAAGTTAATGAGATCCAGCAACACTTTACATACCACTGGTGTTTACAACAAAAAAGGAGGCAGGGGGGTTTGTGCCTGTGTGTTTGGGAATAGGAATTATCTTGAGCAGGTGAACTATGGGACAGGTGAAAGTTGAAAAGTTTACACAAAGACATGAGTCTGAAAAAGAAACAGCCACTGAAACACAATATTGTTGCTATGTGATACAGAGAAGTAAGATATGGAGCGGCTGAGAAGTAAAAAGTCTGGTGGAGACAGATTAAAGCAACAGAAACTAGTTTGTAACTAAATAAAACAGTTTACTTCCATTCTGGCATTTTTTCATCAACAGTATTTCTTGGTCAAGCATCTAAACAAGAGTATTGTTTGTGTCTGCAGAGGGAAACCTCGAAATATGAATTTGAATATGCAGTTGAGTAACGCGGCTTCATTTTAAAACACAGGATTAAATCATGCCCTCTCTCAACATGACTGGCAGGTCTTTAAAGCTTTACATATAGGATGTGAAAATTTCAGAAGAAACAATATCAACACACAAATCTGAATAAATACTTCTCAACAAACTACAACCTTTTGATAAATACACCAAATTAGGTTAACTAAGTGGCCGCCAACAGTGTTTGGATAAATAAAAAATAATCACCCCTTAAAACATGCCCCATGGCATGTCAATGATCTTTCATCAGTTTGCAATGATGTTGAAATCATGTTGTATGCAGACGATACAGTGTTATACGCCCATTAAAAAGGAGCCACAAAATTGACAAAGGAAATGGAAAATGTCACTTAATGGCTAAATGACTCCAGTCTCACTCTAAATGTTGAAAAGCTAACTATGTACCTTTCCAATAGGTACAAACTAGACTGTCCTGACATCTGCATTAATGGGTAAAACATGTCAAATGTGGAAGAATTTAAATACTTGGGTGTCACTCTTGATACAACTCATGACTTCAAAAAGCATATTAAAAAGCTGTGCAGCACACTAAAATATAACCTTGCAAATTCTATAAAAAAAACTCCCTCACGGTTGAGGCATCAAATAACTATTTAAATACAATGACTCTTTAACCCTTTTTTGTATTATTTGACAAGTTGGTCTCAGGAAGGTAAAACAGCCTTACAACCCCTTTGTTTAATGCAAGTTTAATGTTGCACATAGCATAGTCATGCCAATTCCCACATGGGACACTACTGGCAGGAAACAGCAACAGAATGAGACTTGACATAAGAACATTAAAATGTAACCCAGAAATTCATTAAATGACAATCTACCTGTCGTAGGTCGATGAATGCCAGCTGGAGAGTGTCTCCTTGAAAGCCTGGGACTGGCTCTGAACTTGCAAACACTGAGAAGAAACAAAATCACCACCAAAAAAATGTAATCCTTTTACAGAATACAGTACACATAGGTAAAGCAAAAAATAGAGGCTACAGGCTCGAATCTGAGTCCTGGACATAAAGGTTTACTAGGTTTACTATAACTGAGCTAGTAAAACCAGACTACAATCAGCAGACATGAGCTGCTGCAATATGATTTGGTATATCAAAGAAGTACAACAAATACATCTATCTTTTCCAGGAAATCTGCAATTAATTGTTCCATATTTCTTCTCAATACTGATGTGGTAGTGGCTTCAATAGAAAGTCCACATCAGCTGCATGCCCCAGATTATGTAAATGGTTGTGAAATGCCCATCAGATTTTTAAGTTGGGAATCTGTTTAAAGTAGAGTGATCTGCCTGAGCAAGCACTACATTGCTATATTTCACTTAAGGGCTGAAAAGGTGAGATTATTTTAACCTTTATGCATGATGCACAAGTGAGCAAGACATTTTGTTTGTCAATGTCTGCATCCCTGATTAGAAAATAGAATAAATATAAAGCATGCTTCCATTTTTTAAGGCATCTAAATACTTTGTGGCCCTGTAGATATGATATTAAATTATGATATAAACAAACATAAACACTTGATTTATTTATACTTACATTCACACTGAATGACATCTAAGTTGAATTGTTGAATGGCCCCCATGCTGATCTGTTTGAGTTCTGTGTCCAGCAGCATCTGCATCAGGGATGTGGACAGATGCTTGCAGGCTGACATACAAGCTGTCTGGGCCACTTTACCCTGCAAAGAGAAGGACAGGGGAAAGGAGGGAGGAGGAGGAGGAAGGTGATAGAGGATGCAAAAGAAGAGAGAAAGATGGAAAGGCATAGGAAAGATTAGGATGGGAATGACAAGGACAGAGAATGAGGACACCTATTGGGTAGGACTACTTAACTTTGAGTAAAACAACTGTCTGAGACTGTGGCGTACACAGGCAAAGTGAACAGCTGATTGCCAACTACACAAGTCTGTTTTGCACCATGAACAAACCAAAACGGGAGTCGCTGCCAAAAACATGCCGAGAGACTTTCAGCCTCAGCAAGAGCATCAAAAAATATTAAGCCTGACACGGCAACACTCAGTCTACCATCTCTGCACCATGTATCCTAATGTACACATCAGTACAGACAGAAAGGTGCATGAAGCTTTTAAAGCAGACTTTTGTATCCATGTCTTGCACAATGTCTATACAACTTACAATGGCAACAACCAATAAAAAAGAATTATGGATATAGAAGCAACGCACATAAAACATAGACAAAGGCACTGAGACAGACACAGAGAGCTTGGTCCTCGAAGTAGGAACTACTCGTGTGCTGTTGTCGAGGGAAAGAGGAGTTATGCATCAGATAACAGTAAGAAAAATAATATTTTATTTTTATATGTTTTTAATTATGCTTTTTTAAGCTAATTATTATGTTTCAATTACTCCAAATGGAAAACATATGCGTCTTCACTTGCCCCTACAGCTATCTACCCATACATATGGTTCAGACTGAGACCCATGTAGCTGAAGTTGGTGATGCCACCCCAATGCAGTTATGGAAAATGGTGCAGTATGCATATTTGTGGTGCAAAATGACATAGTATAAAAAAATCAATAGGAACAATGTCCTCTTGTACTCTGATTACTTCTCTGTGATTGGTTTTAATTGAAGCTACTTACAGGAATTAGAGTTAAAGGGTAATTTCAGTATTGGCCTCAGAAATACCATATTGGTCGGGCTCTAATTGCTACACTAAAAAAAGATATTCTTAACTATACTTTCTATCTAAGAATCTAAGATTTTTGTGTCATGAATTCTCCCCTTACCGTGGACGTCTGCTAAAATATGCCATTACAATGAAGTAGAGTTACCATTGGGTGATATTATCCATAACATCACTGCTTATATGAGACTATTTACAGACTATTAAGTTACCAACCTTCTTTGTAAAACACACTTCACACATAAAACAAAAACAACAGGTAGCCCAACACATGCAGGTAAGGCACAACATAAGCCCAATCAATAATTATAATTATACACTGCACATACCTCCACAGCATCATGTTAACAACTCCAAAGTAAACAAGAACTGGAGCGTTTCCACCACTTGAGGTGTTGTGTTTTGCTCCCTTTTTGAGCAGCTATGTTTGAACTTATTAATCACATTGAAACAAGTGAAAATTAAGTTACACCTCCCCTCAAGTGTTTGAAACGCAAACAGTAACTTTGAATGGATCCGTAAGTTATAGTTAGTGTTTGTGGTAAACAAAAAGCAGCTCAACACAATCCATTCACAAAGACTCATGCAAATCTCTCAAACCCAGGGATGATGTGGGAACCCAATGTTAAGGATAACACACGGCCAGTGGTCTTTTTGTTACAGAAGGAAACATCAGTATTAAAATCAACACTGAAGAGACAACCAGTAATTCCTGTAATAGGAAGGAAGGAGTACAAACTAGAAATCACTGATGTCACCTTGCAGAATTGTTCTTTGAACCCTGAGAGGCTTAAAGTAAGAAATGTCAGTATTTAGCTTGCAAAAAACAAACAATAATCAATAGCTTTCCTTTGTTTGAGCTCCACAACATCCCTTTTAACATCCTTCATGCTTACAATTGACCGGCAGACAGACAGTAGTGATACATGGTGTGGCTGAAATAAGGCTGTTCATTCACTATAACCTGATATCACATTTCCTATTGACTGCAAGTGTACAGACTGTTGTCCAACTCATGGGCCATTCACACACATATGTGCCACAAAGACAGGTTTTTGCTCCATGCATGCAAACAGAAGGAAGTGCCTGTGTACTCCCACACTAAGACTGCTAAAACTGAAAATACATTTTGAAAACACTTTACACCCAAAAACTGAGATTTTTGCAAATGGTCTCCAGAATGCCAGCTTGGTGTTTTAGCATAGACGATGGAACTGAAGTCAGAAATAAATATGGACATGAATCTGGCTGGGGGTCACGGTACGGTTCATACCCCGGTTTAGAAGTCACAGTACTACAAGTGTCATAGACAGAAAAAATCCTTGCTGGGGACTGAAACAGCATATTGCCCACCAGCAGCTTTGGTAACTTCATATTTTAACATAGTATTACTGTATTACACTGTACAAACACTTTCCTAAAAGGCAACAGGTCATGATTACTGGCACATCTGGGTGATGAATCAAATGTGGCTAACATGTCAGATGCGTTTCCATAGGGATATACCACATACAATCCATAAAACCCTTTAGATATTCAGAGAATACAGAGAAATCTCTGCATGTTAGGGGCAAGGCCAAAAACCAACACTGGATGTCCAATACCTTCAGTCCATTATTGAAAACAGACATGACTGTGTTAAGGCCATTACTACATGGCCTCAGGAACACTAAAATAGTTGTCAATAAACACAGTTCATCGCTAAATCTATAAATGTATGTCAAGACTCTACCAAGGAAAACTAAATCCATATATCAACTACATTCGATAACGCCGACAACTTTTCTGGGCCAGAGCTAATCTGAGACGAACTGAAACAAAGTGAAAAAATGTGCTGGACGTTGTGTCCTCTGGCGTCAATCAGAGAAAGGACCATCCAGATTGTTACCAGTCCAAAAGCCCACGTTTGTGATTGTATGGGGGTGTGTTAGTGCCCATGGCATCATGGATAACAAACACATCTGTGAAGGCACCAGTAATGCTGAAAAGTACAAACAGGTTTTGGAGCAACATGTACTGCCATCCAGAGATCTTTTCTAGGGAAAAAAGCTTTCTACAAATGTAAGCACGGTCATTCAGTGTCCTCAGTAAGAGGTTCTAAAAGAACCAACAAGCCTGGAGTGGTGGAGCTTCCACGGTCAAACATAAGCATGCTTTTCATCTCCCCTCTGCCTGTAAAATGGCAGCATAGTGTGGTAACAGCCAGGCAGGAGTACTCACCGACATCGACGCATGGTCATTGTTGTTATTCTGAGCAGAGACACCCCCAAACCAACCAAAAATGGAAGAGGGGGAGGGAAAGAGGGAAAGGACAGGAAAAGAAAATGTGGCAACAATAAATGGACAGGAGGAGGTAAATTCAACTAGAGATATCTTGCATGCTTGACAAGTCAAATTAATCAAGGATTAAAACTGCCAGCAAAACAAATTAGTTACAGCACTCTTCATTACAGAGGGTGTGGATGGGGAGACAGCAGACAAAATAAGATAGAACTCATTCCGACAGGATAAGAGATGTTGGAGAGAAGGGCAGGCAAGTGGCCCACAGAGTGGAACTGAGCAAGCTGAAGCTGTCAGCTATGTAGCCAAAACACATTTACTGACCAAGTCCTTCACACTTTGATAGCACCAAATGTGTCTTGTTGAAGATAATGTGAGCTTGTGCAAAAGCAGTCTACGAGTCAGTAAAGGCACAGATACCATGCATATGGACAGATCACCAACGGAACAAATACTTAGTTTAAATTGAAATTCCAACGTAAAACAATTCAGACAGAACAAACATTTTAATAGGGATGTTATGAACAACAGAAAACAGTTGGGTTTAGGGAAATTGGAAAGAAAACTGAAAAAAAAGGAATGACCACATCCCTATTATCAACAAAAACTAAATCTAAATGCCACACAGCATTTGAAGCAGATAAAATGGATCTAAAAACCACAAAGACAATGTCCGACGGTTCCAAGAAAAAGTTGGCGAGTTTAATGGATCACAGGTCAGTGGATGGTGGAGCAGACTCACCGGGAGGTGTGTGAAGACCTGGAAAGTGGAACGGAGGAAGTTGATCAAGTCCATGAGGTATCCAGAGGCACGCCCGTCTGACTCTGCCATGCCCCATTCATAGTCTGCTAGCTGGATAAACTCATCGATCTTCTGGTTGAGTTTGGTGTAAATCTCTCCCTCTGCTGCATGACGAGCATCCTGGAAAACACATATGAAAGACTTAATAGAACTTAATACTGTTTAAAGGTATAATACCACAAAAGTTCGGGTTCAATGTGAACAGGCGGAACTTGAAATATGTGACGTACATTATTGGTGTGACCAACACTCTGGTAATAAGAAAGAAAGAGGACTGTATCATCAGAAACACGCCTCTTGAGTCCAACAGTAATCAAATCATGTTCAGCCAAAAACTCAACAACTTTACTTGAGTATGTAGAATCCCTACAGTGAGACAGACCGTTCTTCAACCATCAATAATACGAATTCCACTCACTGCTGCTGCCGCTTATTGTAAACATATTGCACTCTGCCATGCCAGAATGCAATGTGAACAAAACTGGGGGCGCCATTATTACGTCGTGGTGGAATCAGTATCAATGTTAATGAAATTACAGTAGAGCTTCATC
Source organism: Serranus cabrilla (assembly GCA_903364295.1). NCBI lineage: Eukaryota > Metazoa > Chordata > Actinopteri > Perciformes > Serranidae > Serranus > Serranus cabrilla. Next base: position 48,405 of record CAFUXE010000482.1, read on the forward strand.
TGGGGATTTTTGCTGCACTTTTGCAGAAACTCAGTACGAAAAGAGCTTCTGTCTTCCAGTGCTGCATTGTCAGAAACAAGAAACATGGCAATAAACTGTAGAATTGACATGGACACAGAATAATTTACATCCACATTCACCTTGAACGTAGACAAGCCATAGAGTCTTGTGGTGTGCACTGTTTCGGGGGAGACGTTGGTGATGTTTGTTATGAACTCCTCCAGGTACTTGCAGGCCTGCTCCAGGTGGGTGGTGTTAATGATGATCTGCACCAGCTACAAAAGAGAGTTACAACTTCAGACTAAATGACTAAATGCTTGGTCAGGATGGTGTGAGTGTGTATGTTGTTCCCACCTCAGTCAGCCCTATGTGAGGCTTTTTGATGAGGTTTTGCAGACAGCTGCTGAGAGTTCTTGTCAGCAGCAGGTTGGTTGATTTTCGCAACATGTCGTCAATCTCTGTTGAACTGAATACACAAACGAAGTTTAGATCTGACAAGTCCATTCTCACAACAAAGATGTAAAAAGTCAGAAAGAATTAGGACTGCAGAAGTGTGCCGGACTAACCTCCGGTGTAGTGACTCAGAGAACTTGAGGCTGGCATAAATTAATTCTTTGACCTGTGTGTAGATCTGAGGGACAGACTGAGACATTGGCAGCTTCTTTGGGAAGTCCTGCTGCTTACACACACACAAATGTACAGAAAACATAGAAACAACAGCATTAAATGGTGAGGATGATTATCTAATACACAACCTGCTGAAAAGTCTCACTCCTTCTTGCTCCCATGGATATAGCTCTATGAATATAGATGTTATAGAAAGTAAGGGAGGGTAAGAGGGTGTAGTTGGAGGGCTGTTGACTAATATTCAGGAACTTGTATTTTACATGGTGAAAATGTGGATCTTTTGCAATGATTATCACTTTTGTCATCATTGTTTTTGTGTCTAGCTCTCTATTTTGTGTGTCTATATACATGCTTGATTAAGTAATCACAACTAGAAGCCTTGTTTTGGATGTACAGGTTAGTGAGTCTATGGTACTTGAACTTGTTACCTTCTCTATCTCAGCATCATGGAAGGGGAAGCGGCTGACTACCAGTTTATACTCCTCCTCTGTCTCCACTGGGATGGGACTGTAGTTGTCCAACTCAAAGATCTCCCTGTGGAAAATAACACAATTTTGTGCACTTAGTGGTTGTCATCATATTTAATACAAAGATCATAGTATGATATAGTTGTGTTTGTACTTATCAGAAACAACATATACTGTAAAATATCAAAAGTAAAAAAAGACAAAAAAAGACAAACAAACAAACAGTCTCACATCAGCAGAGCTCACCTGAAAACCAGCGCCCACTTCTTCAGCAGAGTTTCGTTGTACTGGTCTCGGACCTCAAACAGCAGGTCAAACAGCCGGTTCACTGGGAAACCGTAACCCTGAACACACATTCACAGAGATCACGGATACAGGAAATCCAGTTGGATAATGTCAGTTATTCTGCACCCTTCACAGTCCCAAGATGTTCAAATGAAGTGCAGCTCTGAACCGACCTGTAGTGTGTCAGCGAAGATGACTATGAGGTTCTTCAGCTCCAGGACCAGGTCTGGGTCATCACAGTAGGACTGAGAATAACAAGCATCATAATCAGCAAACAATACTCAAAGGTAGCATCTGAAGCAACAATAACATGGTAATTATTTATGAAGAAGTGTTCATGGGATAAGTAGATATGTCTGGTTGAATTAACTTTTAAATTTTTACAATTACTTCCATAACTTATTCAGTCTATGATTCAGAGCAGGCACTACGTGGGAGGTGCTCCTTAACGAGGCTCAGTCCTACTCTTTGGTTTTGGTTTTCTTAACAAGATCTTAGCAAGCATTCCTTATTAAGTAGGAAATAGTGAATTACTGAACAAAATTGTCATTCCGTTAGACCTTAATTTTTCCAAAAATCACTGTGATTTCATCATACAAATATTCCACAGTAATCCTTGTAAATTGTGGTCATACAGTGCTAGAATAGAAAGCTTCATTGGCATTGCAACAGTAACTGAGGGGGGAGGGGCTTAGCCAAGGGTCAATCAACACCAACAAAGACTCTCCATTTTTCTGGAGTGCAAAGTGATTTATGACCCTGAAAGCAGCACAGTTGAGTCCCTAAACACCGACACAAGGATCCTGCCAAACACAGGAGTGTGTAAATCAACAGAGTAAATGAACACAGCCTGAGTTTTGACGTAAAGCAGCGGTCGCCTGCCTCTTTGTTTACTCAGACACACACATACACACACCAACAATCAGCTGGAGACTGAACTACATAGCAGCAAATCAAAGCAGTGGCGGGAATGTATCTCATAGGTTCAGACATTTTTATTAGTCTGCATGCACAATGTTGTGATCCATGCTGTATGTGAAGGTCATTAGGTTTCAGCCAATATAAGGGCATTCTTTTACGTTTCTGTATTTGATATTGATATTAGAATTGATAATAATTGTATGTGAGGGATTTGTTTTTTAAATATTAAATAACTATATATAGAATTATATTATTATATATAATAATATATAATAAACAGCATAGACCTTTTATTTTTTAAATAAATAATAATAATAGTAGAGTAAGTTAATATAGTCAGCCAGTTGCCTGATCGGGCCAGTGCTCAAAAAAGTGAGTTGACCCCATGACACTTTGGATCACAGCCCTCTCGTCTGCATAATGAAGAGGAAATGCACAAAGACTAATGCGAAAAATAAAATAGAAATAATTTGAGGAAAATAAATATGGGAATATGCAATGGGACAGAAATTACAAAATAACAAAATACATCAGTGTCCACTTTTAAAATAAATCAAATATTTGAATGAATTAATAATGTATTCATTATCCGTAACTGCTTATCCAAACTCATGTTGTGGAGTAATAGTATAAATAAAAAAATAATTTATTTGTTTAAAATTTTGAATAAAA
>CAFUXE010000482.1:69156-88866 GCA_903364295.1 Serranus cabrilla
AAAAAAAGAAAAAAAAGGAAAAGAAAATCGCCCAAAAGAGGCTTGGTCTGTGTTGGCTGGCTCACCTTAATGATCCAGATTAAACCCCAACAAGGACATTTTAGTTTTAAAAGTCCTGCAAGTCGCCATGTTTAACATCTAAGATGTCTAGTGACTGACCTCTGGTCTAATACTAGACATATTGAAAATCATACCGTTCCAAATCCCCTCGAATAATGTAATACTACCCAAGATTAATTGGAACACGCATCCCGAATATTGAAACACAATATATGACAGTGTTTTCTTGTTTTCATAGTCCCGGTTGCTCCTAATTTGCCTGTCATTCAATCATTCAATTTTTAGCAGTTGAAACACAAACAGAAATAACCTGTTGTAAAAACGTATCATGGTCTATGCATGATCACTGGCGCCCTCTTGAATCACATATTACATGTAATCAAATATAATGGAGCTGTAAAGGGGAGATTGTGTCTGCCATCCTGTTATCACCCTGCTGAGTGACGGTTTATGGGGTTATGCAAAGATGGCAGAGTTAACACATTCAGTGTTAGACAGGCTGGCACCCTCTTGACAATATAACCAACAAGGAATCACAAAAAGGGGAATTCATATTTGGTAGTGCAAAAGTACTCTAACAAAGTACTTTTCTCAGTAAAACTGTAATGCAACAACTTACTTTTTTAATGGCATTAATATTGTAATGCAACAAGTTAGAATTAAAAGTAATAGTGTTATTCATGCAAGAATGCAATGCAAGAATGAATACGTCCTATTTATAGTAAAATAACATTTGGACAGTGGGCTGTTCAAGAAACATTGGCAAGCCATAAATTTGTACCTTAAATGGTTTGACTCAGCTCAGTGAAATTAGTCTTGTCTGCACCTTCCAATCACATCAAATGACAATGCTCTCAACACACATGGCTGGTAGTTAATGCATTGATGCTATGGCTCCGTTGTGCATTTTGCAAAAATGGAAAACCTCCGTGTTGTGGCAGTGCTTTGCTAACACTCATTTAACCTTCAGAGAAAAAGAGTAGCACAACAAGCTCCTCTGTAGACGTAACTCCATGAACTGCATGACGAGTTGTTGTCACAGTTAGATTTAGCTCAGGTGACAAATACGAGAGGTCACATTTCACATTGCAACAGTTTATAAAAGACCAGCCGGAACCTTCAGGGCTAAAAATAAACCGATGTGGAAGTGGCAAAATCTGCAATTCCTTGCCTGACCACTTGACAACGGCCAAACATCACAACAGCAAATATAAACGTTAAAAAATAAATAAATAAATAAAATAAATGTTTACAACGTGTGATAAAATGCATTTTTGTGAGGTTTATGAAGGGGCAGAGGAGAACAAATGAAGGTGGCGTTTAATGCACGATTTACTCCACACAAGCTCGGATTCAGCTCTGGCATGCTTCAGAACTAATCAAGATGGTTACAGAGAATGACAGCTTTTATACACGTTGTGGCTCAGTGCCACTTATTTTGGTATATTGAAGATTCCTAAACTTTGTGCTTATACAGTCAAGTTGTCAACACAGATGTAATACATTACTTCAGTGTGGTCAGCTTATCTGGTCAGCGTGTCACCTTATCAGACACCTTACTCAAGTGGTCAGAGGCGGCACTAGTCTTGTTCCTCAAATACACAAATACCTAAGTGTAAGTTTATGCTGAGCTTATGGATGCATGCTGTGCAGAATTACAAGGAAAGGCTCTTCAGAACCTGGTACAAAAAAAGGTTTTGGTCTCGGCTAACTTCCTACACCATGATAAGCTTTAGGAGGATAACTTTATATGGCTCAGCTGCATGGGTGCAACAAGAATGAGTTCTGAAACCCAGAAGTAATTTAGCGTTCTAGGTCTATCATCGCAAAATCAAAGATTGATTGGGTTAGAGGTTTAAAGCCTGAAATTATAACGTAGCATAACATTAGCTTTTTACTTCTGTGGGCTGCTTTAACGCTTCAAAGTGGTGTTCATTTGTGACGATTATCCTGCTGAACAAAATGCATAAGCAGCAGAAACGTGTGTTTGCCACAGAGCTTATTTTCTACAATGATCCAAATACAATCCAAAAATCCCGTAGGTGAATTCTCAATAAACCCCATGGCGATGCTACTTCCAGATTTGCCTACAAAAACACCTTGTTTCATTTGTTCTCTATTCAGCCTGCCTTAGCTTTCCTGTGCTGACAACCAAAGATTTATGTGTAGGTGGGCATCTTGGGCACATTTGAACTGTTTAAGCTGTCAATCCACTAGGGAGTATATCTCAAAATCAATTTTTATCTGAAACTGTCATTGCTGATAAATGTTCATGGAAATCCACCGAAACGCAGGTGCATGGAGCACCTGGACTGCTTATTTACATATTACACAACCAACCACACACAATTTGGTAAATGTTGCCAAAAACTAAAACCTTGATTACCTTCACTTTGCACAGCACTTATGTAAAACATCTGGATTGCCTGTTACTTGAGTTATTTCCTTTTTGAGTTTTCATTCAAAATAACTGGGTGGGCATTGGGTGAGAGGTGTGGTACACCCTGGACAGGTCACCTCTGTTAATTAACAAGTAAAATGTGTATTGCCAGATAAAACTTGTACAATACTGATACTTTTAAATTCAATATTCAATATTCAGCTCTATGGAACATGCAGGCTCTGATTTGTGCAACATCAAGTGTAATTTAGAATTTCAGCTGTCATTGGACAGTTGCCATTACACAATGTCCAAATATTGTTAATCTCATTTTATTCATCTGTATTAATTAACTGAAAAACACATACAATACAATAAAATGATAATCGCTGTATTGTCTTGTTTTTATAATATACAACAATATTGTATTATTAGATTACATTCATGGTTATTTTGGTGTAAGTTAATCAAAAAAAAAATCAAAAAATATTTTCAATGAAAAAAGAATCGTTATTAGGAGCCCGACACACAATACTCACACAGCCAACAAACCCTGTGCATTGCACACGACCTCTGTGAAGCTGTGCTGTAGCCAACATTTGGGTACATTTGGTTAATCAAATCAGCTGCTGCTTCACCTTCAAATGTTCTTCCTACTTTAACATATTCTTTCGAGTCAGCTCAATTTACAGATGACAAGTTGAAGGTAGTACAGCTTCTAAAAATGAAATAACAATTACATTTTTAAGGGGGCCATTTTTTTTTTTATCACTGGAGCCCAACATTAACAGCAGTAACAAAAGGAGCTTTCTCTGTCAGAAATGTCGTGGACGCAAAGCTATCATCTTACTTTCTGAACCACGGTGTCTGAGTTGTGGCCGGTTCTAATCGTAGAATAGATAGTTCCGGCAAACTGGCAGGATCACAAAACTACAAGGTTTTACTCCACAAAACTATGTGTACACTGACAGGTCACCCATTCCACTACAAGACAATGGTCCTTGTGCATATAAGAAAGCAACTTCACTCTGCACTGTTTTGTCTCATGAAAAAAGCTCTGAAAGTCAGGTAACAACTTTGAATCCACGACACTACTGGCAAGTATTTCAAACAACTTCATGGACTATTCGACTATTTACACAACTAGGACAACCAAGGAATAATCAATTCCTTTCATTCACTCATTCGTCCATTCTCCTTAACCTCATGTCTGAACTTGGATTGCAGTGGGGCTTCAGCCAATCCCAGCTGACATTGGGCGAGAGGCAGGGTACACCCTAGACAGGTCCCCAGACTATCACAGGGCCACATGGAGACAGACAACCATTCACGCTGTCATTCACTCCTACAGGGAATTTAGCACAGAATTAAACCTATGCTGCATGTCTTTGGACTGTGGGAGGAAGTTGGAATAACTTTTATTACTAATCAATCTAATTTTTCAAATTTCATATAATCAGATTAATTAAAATATACATTAAAAAATATCTTTAATTTATAGTCCAAAAAACCCAAGGCAATGAGTTTAGATAGATATGACATAAAAAGGCAGTGTATCCTTACAATGGAAAGCTGGCACTGGTTAATGTTTGCTGTTCTTGATAAAAGACTGATTACCACAGAAGTTTACAAGTAGCTAAGAACAGTAGAGCACATGCAAACTGGACACACGCACACTCATGCAGCCAAGTAAAAGTCAGCCTCCATGCTGCAATAAGAGGTTCCTCTTTCCTGTTATTAATAATTGAAAACAGGTGGTTGCTGAAACAAATAGGTCACTGCTTCCTGTTTCCTGCCAGGACAGGAAGCTAACTTCTTGCTAATCGGCCTCTGGGACACAAACGCTTTGCTTTATCATTCTACTGTCCACTGTGTTTTTCAGCTGATATACACACAATTTGAAAATTAAAGGAGGACTTTTCATTGTGCTTTTCCAACTGCAGCTACTACTTGGCAAAGCCTTAAAACAGTTACAGTGTTGTCATAGGCGGGGTGCCCGTTAATCATACGGACTGATAAAAGGGATGTGACATTCTCACAGTTTCAACTCAACTGGTCTGTTATTGCTGCAGTTCCTTCCACTGCTTGTGCGGTCGAGGAATGACTCAAATATTGTGCGCTTCACTGTACGCATTGCTTTAAAGTTAAAAACATTTGGTTACAGAAACAGAGAGGTGGTGGAAATGGAGGGCAGAGGAGAGCAACATTAAACTATGCTTTTCAGGTAAAACATGAGGCTGACATGAGAAGGCTGAAACAGCCAGCACTATAGCTGGTGAAGCAAACAAAGTCATCTGCTTTGGGGAAATAAAAGAAACTGACATTTGAGCCTTAAATGTATGCGGACATCATGCGCCATTAGAAAACTAATGGGTGGCTGGGTGGCTCCAAGAGCAATCCTGTTTTGCCAGAGTTTGTTCCTTGCATTGTCCATTCCTGTTCTGGAGACCCCCACTGAAGAACTACATACCTTCAAGGACTCTTTTTCTTTTTGCATTTGCACCACCAACAGGAACAATTAATACCTACTCTAAAAGAGGAGATAGTTCCTCAAAACAGTTGCAACAACAACAACAATCGTTCCTAGTTTTGGCAGGGTGGACACAATTAAAAGTGCTTAGTAAATGTGAGAGTGAGACTCATAAGTCCTAAAAGCAGCATGATTTTAGAGCCGTAATGTACGTCTCAACAGACACCTGGTATTTCCAATAATAACTCAACTCAATAGTGATGTTACACTATAAGGAACACAATAATTTTTACTTCAGGTGGGTAAAACACAGAGCAGAGATAAATCTCAATCTAGAAAAAAGGGCTAAAATATAACACAAACAGACAAATAATGGAAGTCTGTACACAAAAATGAAATAAAAAATCAATAACATGCCTGAGCAAAGGGCATGACTGTCATTTTTTAACTAATTTAGAGCATCTAGGTTAAACAATGACAGTGTTAAAGGATCATACAACAATCTGAGCAGATCTGAGGTGTTGATGCAATACTACCTTTAGGGCATATTTATGACTGGTTAACCCAGGTATGCTGAAAAAGAATACCACAGCCTGCAGGCATGTCTACGGGACAGGTGTGTGTGACACAGAGATGGAAGCATCCGCTGAGGCTGCAGTCAGTTTACAAACACTAGCTTGCCAAACTGTCATTCATTGTGGCCTTGGAAGTTAGCTTGATAGCTACCTGACATTCCCAATGCAGTGTGCTGGAGAACGTTAGCTTGAGGAATCCCACATCCCATTTCATAAACCGCATCACAGCACCAGGTTTTCAAGAAGATCGCTGTATATCAGAGTGTCAGTAGCGTTGATTTTATAATTTCTGCTACATAACTAGCCGAAATCGTTAGCACCGTTAGCTAACATCAGCTGCATAATGATAACAAGATGTGGAGTCCACAGCCACACCCACAGATGATGTTTACATTTTGACAGGTCACCAGCCGTCCATCAATACACAGAACCTGGAAAATCACACGCAAATGCGGTTTTCCTATAGCTGCATTTATCTGAATCAAACAGTAGTCAATGTTGGCCTGTTAGCTAACAAGCAAGCTAGGCTCACGCTTCATTTCAACACCATATAGCCTGTTGGCTAAAATAGCTAATGTTAGCCTGCCGGTGGCTAGGGCAGCTAAGCTAGCTCATGAACAAAAGGTCTGATAACATATGGGATGCAACAACACACACGGACATTATGGCTGGTAAAGACTTTTTTAGAAGCATTTTATTCTTACCGGAGAGTCGGACCAACACAAGCCGTGTCGGTACTCTCAATTTCCTGTAAAATCCGCTCGTGCTCCGTTATACACTCCAGGGTTTCATTCTCCGCCATGATTGTTATGTGTGTATTATGGCTATCACTGCAGCTACAGCTGAGGACAGGTCAGTGTGAGGTCTGGCCTGTGGGGGGCACGCTAGAGCCGGAATGAATTCAACGTCAGCAGCTGTGTTTCCACATATCCTGTACGTTACAGTGCAGCTGGCCGCAGCAGCAGAAAAGTACACGAAACCCTAACAACACTGTGTATTGGTTGTTGGCTGTTGTCTGCATTGTTGTAATATTTATATGAACGTATCAAACACCTCAGCCAATAGCGATTAAATTGTTATTATCATCTTTTTCACAAGAACTAAAGACATACAGAGGCTGTGTAAAATGCTTAAGAATCACATTTAGTTGGGATATAAGATATCTGATACTCAGTGATAGATCATTTTGTATTTGCAATTTTATTAAAAACAAAAAATGATGCCTTATCTTTAAGTAATGTTCAATTCTATAGTCAAATAAAGAAAATATCACTAGACATTGTTACCTGCAAATCAAATTTAAAATAAATAATTTAATACTTAATTATTGGGCATTTAATAAATAAATAAAGGAGTGCAGATTCAATAATACAGTCCATCAGGCCTATCATCATCCTGGAGAGGCCATGCCAGTTGTGAAGTGGTACTGAAGGAGTTTGATTTATGTTGTTTGCTTAAATTTTCAATAAGATGATCTGATTGGCTGATGGAATTGCCAGCACTATAATACTATGTACACTTTTTCCTTGCACAATTAACTGTCCACAATTAACGTTTTTCATCATACTCTTTCAAAACTGCTTTACTAGAGGACAGATATAATGTAACATATTCTTCAATATGTAGGTTGTAGTTTCTGTGCCTCTGTATTCTTTGTTTGGTGTTAGGAATGTTAACAATCTTTACAGTGGTGCGAGTGTCTCTCCTCCCAGAAGCTCCCAGAAGTTTGTCTATTAAGGCTCTCCTGTTTCCTGTATAAATGTCCTTTCAAGACTTCATAATAGTGTATATTGACATCAATCAGCATTTTAAATCATTGATCACGCCACCAGATAAAACTAAAATAACAGTGTCCTGAATGTTGCATGAGTTTACCTTAAGGTGGTTCCCAGAGGCAGGTCCACAGATTCCAACTCTGCAAAGATATTCCCAAAAACCTTCTCTTCTTTGATCTCCTCTTCACTTTGACTGGGAGGCTCAGGTAAAGCAGCGTGGACCCTATCACTGGCCATCTCTCTTTTCAGATTGTAAGTATGAGGGCATGTGAGAAAGAGAAGGAAACCAAGAACTCTCTATTTCTGTATGTGTGTGTATGTGTGTGTCATGGTTTTCAGGGTACCTGCTATGGTCAGCAGAAAAAGAGGGAGCAACAGGAAAAAGAGACCTTGTGATTCTCTGGACTTTGAAGCCAGCAAAACTTCAGCTGCTCCCTGTGTGAGCATTTGTCTCATCTACTGTAAACCCTGAAGAAACACCATGAAGAAGCCTGTCTGCTGGCTTCATTCAATAATGCACTCAGCAGTCAGAGGTTAGAGTTTGGTTTTTGGTTGCATTCAATGAGTAAATACAGAAGTGAATGAATAAATTACAAGGGGGTGTATATGTGGTTTGTGCAGCAATTCAAATAATTTATTTTATAATTTAAGTAAAGACCAAGTGACAAAATGAAGCCAACATCAAAGTGCAAAAACTGCAGTTCTTCAACTGTCCACTTGAGGTTGGCACCAAGACAAGTCAATTCCCATAAACACCTATGATAAAATGTCCAATTATGCAGCAGAAATTAACAACCTGGTACAAAAAAAACGTGCTGGTTTCTGGCTTCTGGTTCCAGCTAATTTCTTTCTTCATGCAATTTATTCTCATGAAGGGTTTTATATGAGTTCCTATGAAAACCTTTGCAGTACAATTCAAGTAACCACAATCTCAAGCCACTTGTAGTCTAGTTGCATGTCAGGATCATGATCACTCCTGTAAACACATTGTTAATGCTGTAAATGTTAGATTGGAGTATAAATGAAGTAAAATATTCAGATGTTAAGCATGTGTACTTTTCGTTCTATATTTAAGTACATGATTTTATGGTTATTAATTACGTATATATATAAATACATACATACAAATACTGTAAAATTATTACGCCTTTTGTCAGTCTGTCAGCAGGAATAAACCATTACATTTCTGACTCAAAGGGTGGTTACACAAATTATTTTCAGTTTAATTAAGATTGAAAGGTGCTGTTTGTGCTGCATTGGAATAACGAGAAACATTTGTTCCTTGCTGGGAAAATTAATATATAAACTCCCCTCAGTCAGAAAGTCAGTCAATTTCAACAGCAACAGTAAACAGCAAACAATGTGTTTAAATACTCAGCAAAAGAATACATCAAGTTAAAAGGGCAACTTTCCAACTGGGGAAATAGGGACATTGAACGCACCATCAACCTTAGCTGAAGTCGGCACTCTCCTAGTGCCATTCTACATTATTATACTGTGTGTGCATGTGTTATTATAATCACTCAGTAACTTGGCTTTCCTTATATGCTCCAACTATTTAGTGGGCCTTAGGTGTAATGAGTAACCATGTAAAGTATAAGTGAGCCACTTGAGGGTTGTGGATAGAACCACAGCATTGTTACCGCATTTTCTGAAACTGCATTTTGAGTAAGGCAGCATGCCTTGACCAACTTACTCAACAACTTTCTATTTCCTGCTATTCTTCTCGAAATGGATTGGCCCATTAGGAGTGTGGACGTAGTGGTTAACAATAAGCTCTTTACAATAGCCATGACTATGAGTTTCCTTATTGCTCCACCAAAAACAAGAAGTGGGTCACACACACACACACACACACACACACACACAAACTTATACCACTTTTGGGGACATTGCATAGACTTACATTCATTTTTTCAAAGACTTACCCTAACCCGAACCACTACTTGCCTAACCCTCACCCTTACCCAAACCTCACCCACTGACCACACCACCGCCCCTTAGTTTTTTAGTCTAAAATGTGTCCTCGAAAGTGGCCTATGTCAGGCATCCTCACACACACACGAGCAGTATAGGAAATGTGTCAAAGTTGCAGGAACAGACACACAGATGGATTGATGCCATACAAAGCAGAGGAAAGGGAGGAAATGGACTGTATGTAAAGATATAAGACGACTGATAGATGGATGGACAATGCATGTACATAACACTGTATTGGGTGCTTGTCTTGAGTAACAGGTCACTGTCAATGGCAACAAAATCTATGTGTGGTAACTATAGTATGATCAAGGTTAGGAAAATACTGTGAATATGGCTGAGGTATGGTGAGGACTAGAAGTAGACTTGGACTAGTAAGTATATTTTAAATTCAGTTTTTCCCCACCTGAACTTGATTTTACCCAATTTGGAGAAGACTTTGAAACAGAATTTAGAACTTAATTTTGGAAAATAAAATGATGATATTTGTCAGTGGGACAAACTTTAAAAAAACAACCTTTACAAATTGTCTTCACCAAATAATGATGTATAATTCATACCAAGTGATGCGTGTGTCCCATTTGAAAGAGGATATATGGATCACAGGAGTGAACTGCCCTTCTACCTATTCTTCTCTCAAGTGCTCTTCCTTTCCAAGCTCTGCCAGCTTCCTGCCAGCTTCCTGCCAACTTCCTGTGTCTGTCCGGAGCACAGGCTGCTATACAACTGCTGACCTCCATTGTAAGTTACACTCCTAACAAATACCACTGAAGGACATCCTGAAATGGAGACCGTCCACTGCTAAGGACAGGGAGGTTGTCCAGATGTTTCAGACAAAGCCAGGGGGGCAGCAGACAATGTTTTGTATCTCAGTTTAACATTTGGGGAAATACACAAGTGAGCAACCGACAAAACTGAAAATTGTCTCTTGGGTGTCATTATACTAGCTTATCAACAAAGACTGGAAGCAGGGATAATGGACTTAGCATGATAAGAAAAAAAAAACCCTAATCTAACCTCTAACTCAGTAAAACTGCCCTATTTAGGCTGTATGTTGGATGCACTGTGATAGCAACAGCATGGTGGAGGTCAGCAGGTCAAGCTGGTGGCCATGATCTCTACATTGTGTTCTAAGTCCCTTTGAGAGTTTTAACATTTAAATAAAATTTCAATAACTTATATTTTACTTTTGCACAAATTTGTCTTTATTACTGACTGAAAGTGTTGGATTTAAAGAAATACAACACAGATAAAACATAAAGCATTAATGCTCAAATCTTTTTCCAAGGGATAGATGTCTAGCTTCAGTAAAGTGAAAATACAATGCAATACAATTAACTTAACATCATTTCTGTTGTTGAAGCAGTATCAAAAGAAGTAAATAGCATAATCAGTTTAAATTCATGACAAGCTTATTTACCTACTGCTGCAGTGACCTGAAAATGGTGTTTGTTTGTGTGCATTATTTATACTTTATACATTGTTCACCGCCCTCAAACAACAGTTGCAGCAGCTGACTGTGAGGCAGCACTAACTGATGCTGACCTGCAGAGGGAGCCAGAGAGAGCGTGTAGAAGCCACCGGCCCAGTTTTCTCCAACAATCATCTGTAGCATGGTGTGTTTTGAAGAGCTGTCCAAAGAAACTACATGGTTTTGTTTTCCCTGGAATGATGTATATCAAAATATTCCCAACACTTTATGGCAAAGGTACCTTATTATCATGAATGGAAATCATTATCAGGAATTGTTCTTGCATTAACTCATGTATAGGTTGCTATTAATTCTTATCCAGTAATCCATGGTCATTCTTAAGTGTCACCAAAATATTTCTTATATATATATATATATATGAACACCGTTGCCCCCACATGATTCCCTCTCTCTTGCTGCCTGTTTATTTTATTTTTTTCTTCCACTTATATTGTGTGGTTGCACGCAATAAAACATGTGTTTATTTACACATACAGTACAGAGCCATACACACATATCACATATCATAATGCTTTAATCATTTAGTAAACAGAAAAAAACCTTTATGAAACATTCTTCTGAGCACGACAGAAACGAGCTTGTTCTTACGTGTTACTTTCTTCCATCTTTTATCCCTAACATCAATTAGTACAATAGATATTATGATACATATATTTCATATTATTCTCTTGTGTTTATCTATATTATTGTTATGTTAACCATGATTTAAAAGCAAAGATAAAGCAACTTTTCATTGGTGGCGTCCTCTAGTGGCTGCTCAGGGCGAGTGTCATCATGCACTAATAAAAACATAAAACATTTTATGTGTTATTACTGCAAACAGGTCTCCTTTAATCCTACACAACACTATAGTGAAAAAGTGAAAGTCACACACTTCAATATGAGTGAGTGTAAGATCAACTTTTTGCCAGACTTTTTACAGTTTTTTTTTTATTTTTAGAATTTCTTTTCACAATTGCCTGTAATTTGACATTCAACAATAAAGAAATAGAATAAGCCTGAGAATTTCTTCTTACAATGTCCCATTATATTAATTAACCAATTTTAACTTTTATAAGCAATTTACTTTTTCAAAGCATTGGCTCTTAATGTCTGTAAAATAACCCTTTTTTATAGTGTATATCTGATCAATACAGTTTCTTTCTAACGTATGGTGAAGCTATAATGTATTATATAGACATTAGAAAAACATTAAGATCATTCATATAGCGCATAACACACATCAGCTTCAACATATCTGTATAAACGCGGCTTGTGTTGACAGCAGCTGGTAGATTCCAGTCATGAGTGGGCTCGGCTTTGAACAAGCTGCTCTGGGTGTCTGTCTCTGTGAAGAGCTCTTGTCAGCAGGACAAAAAGCTCCGATGGGTCTTTGAGTGTCTCTCTCAGTCTTTAGTTTACTCAGCCAAATTCACCACTTATACTGGCACACTCACACACATATGCCACAAACACACACACTCTCACACACACAGACATGCATGATTATTGCTCAGCAGACATAAACCTCTCAGTTGTCTCTCCTGTCTACTTCAAGTGGACAGGAACCAGGAGGAATGATAACATATTTACACAGACCCTCTATCAATCCCTCTTTCTCTTTCTCTCATTGCTTCTTTTTCTCCTTCACACGGCAAAAAAACGTCAAAGTCAAGATTCAGGGGATGATATCTCAAAGTATGGCTCGGCAAAAATCTGTTCATTTCAGAGTTCATGAACCAATAGAAAGTATTTTCTTTTAGAATAACATGAACTAAATGTGTCTTGATACTGAGTGGAGCAGCAGTTTGCAGACTTGTGATTTTCTGCAGTGTAGTCTTTCTGTCTGCTCCACTGTGGACTCTTCACCTCTGCTTTGTCTGAATGAAGAGGTCAAGATCATCCTGCCACGTAGATTTTTCAAACACTAAGAAGAGGAAGTCAAACAAAGATAATGGTCTCCCTCTACCTTCTGCAGGCTCAACTCTGGGTCTAAAAGATTCTCCGTTTGTTGATGTTCAGCCGACGCTATATCACCGTTTGAGAACCTTTCAAATCAAAAAGATTTATCCAAAATGATAGCATTTGGAGCTGCAGTTGTAGATTAAGTTATCTCACCTGAAGGTCCATTTAGTAGCTGTTCAGGTGGGTTTGATTGCAAAATAGTTTGTCAACAGTTGTTTCAAAAGTGAAGAATTAAGTAATATGTTGTCCTGTATGTCTTCACTGCTGTGATTTGGTCATTAGCACGAGGCCACAGGCTGAGTGCATAAGATAAACACATCCAACACTTCTACAAGCCCAATTTGTTGGTTACCAGAAATAAGTGTCAACAGATTTTAATACAGTTTTTTTTCTCAGCCATGGTAACCATATATTTTATTAGCAGAAACAAAGCTACAACTTACCACACAGACACTCACATACAGAACATTATATCAAAACACATTGAAACTGGAAAAGGAACAATCAACTATTTTTAGGGGGAGTTAGCAGGTCAACAGTAGATGCCACATAGAATTCATTGAACATATTAAGGTGTTTAAGCATTGCTGAATCATGCAATTTTTTCTAGAATAGTTACAAAAAAATAGCCCCAAAAACCCTCCAGAATATTGCAACAATAAACCAAAAACTAAATAAACTTTTGGAACACCATAAAAAAAAAACATGCAACTTTAGACATTTTGTAGCTTTCTGTATTTTCTGGGATTTGATGACGAGCACTTCTGCTGTGGAAACTGCTGAAAAACCTGCTTATTGTCAATATACCGAGGAAAGTCATACATGCGCTTGGTCTCTAGTTTGTGGTTGGAAATTTCAGTTTCATGAGGCTGTGATTATCATAGTGGTCACAACAGGTCATTTAATACCGTGTGGTCAAGTTTCAATAGCTGCTTTCACTGCAATGAAATGGCTAATATGGGGACTAACATTATCAAACATGAAGATTATCATTGATCGTTATCACTCATTGACTCCACAAGAGGCTCAGCTGTAAAGACTGTTTAGGAACGCCAATATGCAGAAATATTCAAATACAGCAGGAGAAATGCAAATAACCATGATGCATTGGGCAATATCTGGTCTGAGACAGAGCAGATATCTTATCGTGCTGTGATGCAGCTGATGAGGATGCTCTTGATAGTTCACTGGTAGAAGTTGTGAATGTAACTTCTTTATTTGGAGTCTCGTGACAATTTTAATTTCCTTGCAGTTTACTGTAAACTCTGAAACACTCATTCAGGAAGAATCTCCTCAGTGCAGTACCACCAGGGCAGACGGACATACTGCATTGCCTAATGTGTTACAGGGCCTTTGCAAAAGGCCACCAGCAGATGAAATCAGATTGTATTGTTAAACAGTCTGTCCAGGATGTCCTGAGTAATATTCACCTTTTGTTGTCACTCAGACCTCTTGATTAGCCCAGCCCACAACCTATTGTTTCAGTCTACGCTTGATGTAATTTTCTAAAACCTTGCTTTGAATGTCTTCTGGTCACAAGAGATTTCTTGCCTGCTGGGAACTCTCTCTTGCACAGTAAACCAGATCGCATGATACCCATCTGTTTCCTTCTGAAGCTTGAGCAAAGAGTGTTTTCTTCAATTTGGAACACAAGTTTAGTTTTCATTAAAATACAATTTCTTCTACAAAGTGCATCACAATCTGGAAAGACGGATGTTCCTTCTTCAGTCTCCTCAAGAAGAAGAGACGCTGGTAAGCCTTGAGGGTCCAAGTGAGGTCCTCTGTGGTGTGGACACCCAGAAAGTTGGCAAAATGCTCAACCTCTTTGTGTCAACCTTTGGGTGTACAGTCTGTCTGTTTGCTAAAGGCAGCATGCAGTTCTTTCATAGCAAGTTGAGCATCAGCATCTGGACCACAGGACTGTTCGCATTACTCCATGAGTCAGAGGGCTGGTTGGGAAAATTTGGAAGGACCATTTCTCATACACCCCTTTTCGACCAAGGCCATTTAAGGGCCGGTTCAGAGACAAAATAAAAAACAAAAATGTACCAAATCTCTAGTTCTTTGTGTTTGAACAGCCAAAGAACCAGCTCTCAGCCAGGAAAACTGCTTCCAGAGCAACACCAAGTCTTTGCTGGTCTTGAACCACGAACCACTCACATCAGGAGCTGGGGGCGGGGTTATTGGGATGAACAAGGCCAACTAAAACATATGACATTCGTTTTATTTGATTTGTTTGACTGCAATGTGATCGACACCAGCTAGCCTGTGCTAGGTAGCTAGTTAGACCTTGCTGATTAGCGTTAGCTTGCAACAAAGGCTAACATCTTTATCCTTATAATTTTTTCACCATTGAACACATGGAGCCAGGATAAAATAGGGTAACCTACACAATAGAAAAGTAAAACTAATAAAGTAATCGTGAAGATAAGACTATAATTTAACTACCAGTTTTCATTACACTGAGGATAGACAGATAGAGGATAGAGTTTGACCTTTGACCTTCATCACTGCAATAGGGAAACGTTTGAATACCTCTGAAAATGCTCTGTCAACTGACTTTTTATTAATCTGATGTGCTGAAGGGTTGGTCCATAATGAATAGCACAAAAAGAGCTCTATATAGATATATTACGCGAAACGTGATTGTGCATTTGTTAAAAGCTTTCTAAGCAGCAAAAACACAAAATAACAACTCACAAACTTTCTAAAGAAAATTTATTTTTGTATTTTATACTTAACAAAGGTAGGGTATTAATTTCGTATAAACCACTTGACTTTTGTTTTGTTATTCCATGCTGGAGTTAGCAGAATAAATGTTAACTCCAGATTAAGGATTCCAAACAAAGTCAATGTGGTCTTCAACACATCACTTTTAAAAAGTAAAAAAATTATCTATTTTGAGAAAATTTGTGGCTAGAGCATGTGTGTGTCTTTGTGTGCGTGTGTGTGTCTGACGATATGTGCAGGCTAATCAAGTCTGCATGTCATGGTTGTGAAATTGGCTTCTCGTTCATATAGAATGGGGAAGTGAAAGAGAGGCCGAGATATGTACAAACAAATACACACATGCAGGGTGTTCAGTAAAGCAGTGCGGCTCTACGCCCTCTCAGACACATGTGGTCTTAGATAGCTTGTTGTTTTTGAACAGGAGAACATGTGCTGTTACTGATAGGCAAATCCTCTGGGTACAAGCGCTGACTTCACACTGTGGCAGGCTCACAGACAGCAGCAGAGGGCAGGACAACAGTGTCCACCACATACATAGAAAATAGACAAAATTTAAATTTTTGGTTTGTTTTTTTCTCTATACAACATCTGGATGATTTGAGTGCATTTTTTTTATGAATGTGTTAACTCACACACAGAAAAACATGAATGCAGCGTCTAAAGAAAAGGAAGTCTGGGGAGGATGTCTTGTTACTTTTATAGTTTCAGGCTGGTTGTCAAACTTAAATCCAGATAAGAGAAGATTTTAACTTGATAAACATGTTAGTCATTGCTTGGGTTTTGCCGATTTTATTAGTGACGGTTGTCTTGGCTTTCTGGAAACTGATAGGATCGCTTGCAGCCATTACTCAGGGTTGAAAAAGGCTCCAACTACTTGTTTTTGGCTAATGCTTTTCAGATACAGCTAAAATTCTCTTTGTAGTTATACTTTATATTGCTCCGTGTAATAAATAAGCAAATGCAATGTTCTTCAAAAGTTGGGATGCTAACTAAAACGATTTTAAAAAAACACAGAATACATCAAATTCTGCATCAAGATTTGCAAAACACAAGTTTCCCAGTTTAGTCATTAGATATCTTGTTTTCATGAATAACCCAACTTTACACTTTCAACTTACATGCAATGTATACGCCAGAATTCAATTTTGCGTGCTTTTGATACACAAATCCATCCCCATGGAGTTATGAGTGCCCTCTAGCGGTCGTAACAATTATGAATGATGACAAGGCAGAGGGAAATGTACACGAATACAGTGACATACTGCGATTGGATATCTAGTAACACACTGAATTTCTAAAATATAAAAAAAAACAAAAAAAAACTTGGCAGTTAATTATTGTAAATATACAATGAAAAGTTACAAAAGAGGAAAATGTGTTGCTACTTTTAATTATGTATTTCCATATCTTGTTTTGTGTATTTTACTTCCACATGACAAGGCCTTGAAGTGAGCAGCCTGGACTATAAACTACCATCAAATCTCATACAAGACACTAAACCTACGCTTTCAGTGTGAGTAAATGTCTGTGTTTTTCATGTTAAATCTACTTTTCAGCCGAATGATCACCCAGCTTCCTCTAAATCCCTTCACTTCTTTGGTTTCTCTGCACCTCCTTCTATTTTCCTTCACTCACTGTGGTACAGTCCTAAACAAAGTGGGACTGGGAGGAAGTGATAAAACAGCACATCCTGTTACCCTCATTGTCTCAGATAACACTTTTCATGGATAACAAGAATGCAAAGGGGTCAATGGAGAGCTTGTTTTTTGACATGAAATCACCAGACTTATTGTGTAATGCTGACTAACACCTCATAAACACAAGTGACCCGTCTAAAGTACCCCTTTGTAACATGCAAATCTTATAAAATGTCAGACGTAAATCTTGTAAATGGATATTTGAAATGTTTCCATTACAGGGGATTTTTTTAAAAATGTGTAAAACACTGTTTGATTTCTAGTTTAAAAAAAAAAAATCCTCAACTCAACTGGTGTCGAACAAAAACATCCTGTACGGACTGACCCATCGCTGCTATTTGGATATGGGTACTTCCCTAGCACTGATCCATCCATCCATCCATCCATCCATCCAGTTTCTTCCATTTCTCTGGGACCTAAAATGCATGCTGAAGGTCACGTTCTGATGAAGCCAACAGAACCACATCATCTGCAAAAAGTAGAGAAACAATTCTGAGGAACAATTCTGGTATTGAATATACTGGCTCTTCTAACCCTTTTCGACCACCATGAACCTAGTTCTTTTGCTGGGCTGTTACTGGTTTGCAGTTGGTTTAACTTGCAAACCATCTCAGAACCTGTTTGCTATTCCACAGGCTCGAGAGCCACGTCAATACATCACTGTATACGTCTGAATACGTCTCCACTCCCTCAGCAAGTATATAACAACAATGATGGACTACACTGTGTCTCTACAAATGTAGCTCCTGGCTTTGCGAGCATACATTGGCATCCAAACACGACTGGTACAACAAATTTGTGCTGCTTGTCTTGATCGCTGTGGATAGCGATTACGTCCTTATTAACACTGAATGTAAGACGTTAATTTTAGACTCAAAAAGTGGTAATAGTCACACTGCCATGACTGGACACTTAAATAGAACAGTCATTATTCATTTGATTAATAATACATTTTCCAGATGAGTTCTCCAGAAACCCCAAATTACTGGGAACAGCACCAATCACTTCAATTTCCCGAACACTGGTTTCTGTTGCCAACATCAATAAGCCCAATGATGAGATCATATTTTGGTGCAACAGTGTATGTTTTATTGAATTACCCTATTGCAGCAATGTTAATTTTGCTAGTTTTAACCTTTTCTTTCTCTATCTAACATCCTCTTTCACTGAGGACGTAGACCAGCACCCCAAACCCCCATCCCCCAACATTCCTTCATCTATTAATGTCCTTTCCTGTCTCTGTGGCCATCACTGTTTTCACAGTCCTTCGGCGGAAACCAAACAAATTAACACTGCATTGTTCTAGTCAGTCACATTACAGCTGGAAACATCAGCGCAGCAATAGTTTCCTGAAACCACACATTAATAAGCAAAGGCCAGTGGTGATTCATGTGTGTGTGTGTTTGAGGCCTAGTGAAGGATTTGAAGCTAGATGCTCTGTCTCTTCCTTTGAATTCCACACCCTGTCTTTGGGTTTTCATTCACTGCAGTGAATCCCACCTCTGTAGATTACTGTTTTTCTTGTTTTTTTAAATAACAGTAAGTATTTCTCCTCAAAATAATGGTTAAGTCCAAAAAACACAGTAGTTAGCCTGGTTTCAACTATTGGGCAGTTCAGCAATCACTGGACTCCGTTGTGTATTTTCTGACTATTGGACTGTTGGATTCATGTAGCTATGCATAAGACCAATGAGATGTCAGAACAACAAGCAGTCTCTGATTCATTGAAGATTTTGGTTTTAATAGTGTAATCTAATCCTGACTCCTCTAGACTCTGAAAGGGTTAAAAAGAGCCATTAGTCAGATGCAGATGACTGTGGAGATGAAGAAGCAGACCAGCCTGACTGACCAATGAAAGAGCAGTAGACAGGCCTTAAATCATAGGCAGCTAAATAGACTTGTTTGGTTAAGTTAAAGGTAAAATCAACAGAGTAAATCATTTTATAGCTGCTTGTCAAGGCTCCCATATGTCAGTAAAAAGAGTAGCATCCTTAAACATTATCTCTCATTGATCTGGGATTATCACCATATCATTGAACCCAAACACACACACACACACACATGCAACCTGCCAAACACATTGCTGTGGACTGAGGCACTTTTATGAACAGGCCTGCTGTTTACACTGGCAGTAAAAATCAATAGCGTGGAATGGGAACAACAGCATAAGCATGTCATAAAACGACCAGCAGCAGATCGATGAAAGCTTATAACTGGATCATTTAGGTCTGTTTGTCTCTATGAGCGGGTGATAAGAGCTGCTACTTAACACTGTAAAACTAGATACAAGCTGAGTTTATCCTGTCCACACATACCACTGCAAATACGTCCACACACACCAAGACTGCCAGTGAATACAGATACATTACTCAGTTATGAACTGATGATGTGCTTCGAGCAGATATGAACTGCATTTTAACTAGATCAGTAATATCATTGTGCTCCCTGACATCTGAGCCCCTTTGAGACGTTCACCTTATGCAAATATGGTAAATGACCATATGCTAAGTCCCTGCCCTCAAACACAACTGGCCAATCACAGCGTAGTATCAGCCAGCTCCAACAAGTTTCCGTCATCCATATGGCCACACTGTTCCATCAACTTCCATG
>CAFUXE010000482.1:95190-136679 GCA_903364295.1 Serranus cabrilla
GCGTGTGTGTGTGTGTGTGTGTGAACTGACTAGATCAGGCAAAAAAAATCAACCAGCTATCTGCTGAACATTTCACCCATCAACTGTGTGGACTATTCCTCCGAGTGTTGACTTTACCCTGCACAATTTGTGAACCATTACACAATACAGGGGCCGAGATCAATGTGCATACTGTTGGTTTTGGAATAGTCTTGTATGTGTGCGGCCATTGAACTTCAGCAATATAACACAAACAAGGTTATGAAAGCAATGAGCTTTAACGGTTAAAAGCATCACAATATGTATTTTGTAGTATGTGTGAATCAGCCTCAAACTCCCTGTCAGTCTCTGCAGCTGTGATGCTCTCATATGACAAAATACTGTGAGCATATTGTATGACTATCAATCAGCCCCCTCGTATCTCTCTGCTGTTCCTGCTCTTCAGAGGGCTCACTCAATCATTAACCTAATCTACTTACTGAAAAACTCCCACAGTGTTTGCATGAGAACTCAATGATAAGCTATTTGAAGTTGAATGTGGTGATGGGACGACCATTGACATGGACTTAACTGTTTGCTAATCTGTGGCTGCCTTTGATTCATCAGGAAATCAGGAGCCAGTGAAACGGCAGAATGAAGAGAAACAATTAGGTTTGCCTCTTTAAGTTGAGCCTTTATCCAGCATATTTCCTCCCGAAAAATGCAACAACAACAACAACAACAAGCATTTTTTCTATTTGTATATTCACAATAAGTTCAACTTATGTTTTGCGAAAAGCAACAGTAATTTAGAGCTCAGCGTTTTCCAAAATACCACATTGAGAAGTTCTTGTTAGACGTTAAAAGGACTGACGGTGTCATTCACTGAACAAAAATATTACAGTTTTCCCACAATTGTTAACAGACTAAAATTGGAACTTGAAACCAGATGAGGTGCTGGACAGTAGCTTAGTATAGTTGCATTAAGGCCGTCATCATTTTGGTTTTGTGATCTTTGCCGCCAGCAAATGGACAAAACGGATTGGAAGCTGAAAGGATGACGTGTTATCAGCTTAAACCAACTCTAGCTAGCTAGCTTAGCTAGCAAGGAGCATCTGTTATTCAAAATGTGAGTTAGTCTGGTTTGCGTTCACGGTGAATAAATGTAAATCGAAATATACTGCAGTATTATTTGTTATTGATTGGAAAGATGGTCTGAAATTATTACCTCCGCCAAGGAGGTAATGTTTTCCCTGGAGTTTGTTCGTTAGTCTGTCTGTCTGTCTGTTTGTTAGTTAGTTAGTTAGCAACATAACTGGAGAATTTATGGACGGATTTGGATGAAATTTTCAGGAAATGTCCACAATGATTCCAAGATCTCGTTTGGATACGGACCGAGATCCCCTCTTGCAAGTGATCTCGGACCAGTTGTTTTGGTTTGCACCAGAGTTTGATTTGGACTCACAAAACGTAACAATTACTGTCAACCCAGAATGGTAGACTACTATTGTGAAGGCAAGCAATAACAATAGACTACTAGAAATGACATTGCAGACCGATATTTAATAGCTAACATTCATGAGGTGGACTTGTAGTGCAACCAAATCCAAATGAAACAAGTCTATATGCCATTTGAGTGAAACGTAGAGAGGCCAAGAAGCTATCGATACGTGCAAGTAGCCTATTATAATGTGAATTTACCATCAAGACACATTACTGCACAGTAATCCAGTGTATTGTGCTTCAACATACTAACTGCTCTAGATTAATTACATTGTCTTGTCTGTTTCAGAGAAATTGGCCACCCTGCCATCATCCAGTAAGGCGTCCTACATCATCACGCCATGGTCCCTACATCATCACGCCATGGTCCCTACATTACTGCCCTTCCCGTCACATGCCTGGACACACAACATGGCATCCAGATTCAGGTGGAGTACAGTGGGGACATGAGCAACCCAGGCAAGTTGTCATCTGGGACAACGTGAGCTTCAAATGGGCGGCTATAGTTCAATCCCACCATATTCCTGATATTGACTTTATCTTAAAACTCATGTTATTCTCAGTGTTCTGAATTTATTCTCAGAATTCTGACCTTGATCTTAGAATTCCGACTTTCAATTCAGAACACTGACTTTAATCTAAGAGCAGAATTCTGAATTAGTTATAGGAACCCATAAAAGTCCCATTTGTTCTTAATTTTCTATATTCTAATATTTATTTGTGTTGTTTTCACTCTGTCATTTCATTCTTACATTTATTTCATATTTTTTGCAGCATTACTTGGTCGATAACTCAAAATATTACATCACAGTCAAATTTCAGTTGTTCCAAAATGTATTCTTACCACAAAAATAGTTTATTAGATATCACCCAAGAAAACATTACTTGCGCTACAGTGATTATTTAATGGAATATCACATTTTAAGGCTACAGCCCATACACTTTTAGACATGACAACAACTCAGACGACTTACAGACACAACCAACACACAAAAAAAAACAGAGTGCTACGCATTATATACAGAAAGAAATGTTTACAAGAGGACGGAAGATGGTAAATGTGATATTTTTGGGATTCATTTTTACCTACAAATTACATCACAATAATCAACTTGTCGGTCCCCCTCCAGTGAAGACGGATGAACAGGCTGCAGTGTCAGAGCAGTCCAGTGATCTCTATCATCTATCTCAGAATGTTCAACTGGATCCAGTCTCAGTGCGCTTCACAACTATGGGTTCAGCGTGAACTTGTCGTCATCCTCAATGTCAAGCTCCTGGTCCGTGTCGTCTGACACGTCAGAGTCCAGCTCAGTGTGGAACTGCTGCGGGGACACGGAGCGCACACAGCGTCCCGTCTGTCCCAGCTCAGAGCCCGTCTGTCTCTGCTCCGGGCTCTGGATCCCAGACGACTCCATCATCTCGTCTCCTTTATTACTTCTACTGGCAGAACTGTCCTCCTCCAACTCCTTCTTGCCTCCCTGTGGATTTTCCTGTTGGAAATAGATTGTTTACAGATTAAGAAGCCTGTATACCTACGCTTTAAATATAGCTAAAAAAATATATAGAATTAGTTAATAAAGGGATGAAAGCCTAAATTTGACATTAGTCCAAACCTCTCACCTGTTTTAATCTTCTCCACTTTGCTCGTCGGTTTTGGAACCAGGTTTTCACCTGAAAGACAAAATGAATACAAACATTATTTAACAACAACAACTGGGGATACAGATGGAATAAAGCTGTTAAAATGATAACTGCAGAACATATTAGAAGCTAGAGGCAGATGCTCCATGGGGCCAACACAATAAACCAGAGATAGCTGACTAAACTTGCTTTGCTATATTGATTATTTTAGAAACTGCAATATAATTTGCTGTATTGGGGAAAATCAACACTTTTGCATAAAATATATTTAGATTATGGCGGCATGTTTTTTTGTGTGAGGATGACACAACGAGTGTGAAGAATACCAAACAAAAAATGTATTGATATTTCAATATAATTTGGATTAATTGTGTAGCCCTATTATTAATACTTACCAGATAAATGATCAAACATTCACAGCCAGGTCAAAGGTCAGGTGTACACTGGGGCTTTTTGTATTTGAGGACATTCAGGACCTTTGTTGAGCCTTTTTTTGTTTGTTTGTTTTTTTGTTGTTTTTTTATGCAGTCTGGCGCATTTTACATTCAAGGTAAAAAAAAAAAACCCTTCACACTCCCATTTTAAATGTATTTCTTTTTAATATGAATGTAATTTAGACAACTGTCTAGTTTAAAGAACACACCCCCATATACATGAAATCTGTATTTAACCCTCTGAAGCCTGAGCAGTTTCAGGGCGTGTTTTGCTTTTAGAAAGTTTAATCATTGTGGTCTTGTAGTTCACAACAATATAAGTCCTGCAGCTCTTTGGAATAAGCAAAATCATGTCTAGAAGCATGAACACTAAACACAGTGAATATGTGTCACATGATTTTTTTTGTCTCTGCAGAATCAATCCTAGTCTTTCCTGTGGGAACGTTCAAATTCATTTTTCTTTCTATGATAAACAATGTATTTTGGGGATCTTTCAAAGAAACCAGACGTTCCAATCAAATGAATGATTTGATGGGTTCTGAGAGTTAACTTCATCATAGCACAATGGTTGCTACAAATCTTGCATGAAAACAATTTATTAAAAAACAATAGTTTTTGAGGATAAATGCAGTTTATCTATATTTTCTTACGCCTGTGTCCAGGCTATTCACTGTCCCTCATGTTGATACATATTATTTACTTGTATTTTTGAGTTTTAGAGCTTTTTAAGACTCTGAAATGATAATATTCTGAGTTGAACTTATAGTTCAGAGTAGATATTCCTTTTTTCATACAAGCTTATATTTTACTTTGTAGGAGGAAGTGCATTTCCTGAAGAACAGTTACTACATATTCTGTTTTCTTTTGTTTGAGATATTTTATGTCTTCCATTTTCTATTCCAGTTTGTGGTCACTGATAGTTAATTATTCCTTTAACCATATTTAAATAGAAAATAAGCAATTATTGTATTGTTAATTGTGTATATTGTTTATTATTAATAGGGTTGTATTTTGATCATATTATTTGAATTATTTATATTAACATTATGAAAATAGAAAATAAGAAAATAAGCCTGATGTTTCTTGATGTATATAAAAAAGACCATCTCCTTTGTATGCGTGCGACCTCCACCAGCAGAGATAAACAACAGACTCAATGGGAGAATTAACGTTCATATTATTTATGAATGAACAGAATAATTCGCTCACCTGTCTCTCGCTGAGCTGCAGCATCTTTGCCAGTCGCTTCCTCTCCGGAGGTGAGAGGTATTTCTGAGTCTCAAACTTCTTCTCCAGCTCGATCGTCTGGTCGTTAGAGAACCGGACCTGCCCGCCTTTCCTTTTATGTAAGGGTCGCTGTATGAAGGGGGTCCACAGGAGAGGTTTCCCTTTAGAGAAGGAGAGCACAGTCCACAGTTAGTCCCGTGCGCACTGGTTTCTGCTCGGTGACTGGACCGGCAAGAATTGTTTTCAAGTATTATATTTTCGGTCATATTGATAGTGGCAGAGATACAGAGTGACAGGGAAGGGGGAGACAAAAGGGAAGACAGTCTATGCGCTCTACAAGTGCGCCATGCCGATGTGATTTAACGTCATTCACAAAGCAAAGCATGGCACAAGAGCGTATTATATATAATGATAATATTATAACTATACAGGGGAAATATGCCCACGATTTTTCACAAGCCTTTGTAAATAATAAAGGGGAAAAAATACTATTTTCCATAGTCCACATACAAACTATCAGCTTAAAATACCTACATGTTAATAAGAAACGGCGCACAATACTTTCATGATAATTATGATTTTATAATTACTAATATCATTATCAAATAATATTTTTTCCTGTAATAATAATATGTGGGGGGCCACACGGTGGTGTAGTGGTTAGCACTCTTGCCTCACAAGAGAAGCGATTACAGAAAATGAATGAATAATATTTGGTTAAAACCTCAGAGGTATATTTTATTTCTTTATTCTATCATTCCATTTTTACATGTCACAAATTTGTTCTTAATTACGTAATTTGATTGTTATTAGTTTCTGATTTTATTCATCTTTTTTTAACAACTACAGAACCCCAGTTAAGAGCAATCAATTCTGTTTATGCACCTGTAATAATAGATGGACCTTTTTACTGAGTTCCTGTTTAGTTGAAATGACTGAAAACTAAATGTTACCCCAATGAAAGAATGGTAAATACTCTTTTAATAATACTGACTTGAATTTAGGAAAATTATATGTTTTTGATTTACACAATATGCTAATGAGCTGTAACTTCCTGTCAGATTGAATTGCATAAGAATAATTACATTAAACTTTCCAATACAACTGATTCCAACTGAAAGACATGGGGTAAAAAAAAATTAGGCTATTGCTCTTGATGCTATTTGGGCTCTAATAAACATAGTGTTAGCGTGCTGTTTTTGAATGATTCAGATTGATTGCAGAGAAAGGCCACAGCAGTGCAATCAGGGCTGGTTTCCTCTCCGGTTAATGGCTGAAACAAACAATAGCAGAGGCTGCGGCCGCCACACTGCTCTTTTAAGGAAGGTCGTGACAGAGTGAAAACTATGGCCAAATATCCGCTTCATGTGCTTCCTGCTTTGCGGTGTGATTATAGGCGATGGCATCCACCAACAGCCGCTCATGTCCTGTGCTCTCACTGACACAATACAAATGTGCTGCGGTTGAAACTGCTGTCATAGGCCTTCTTATTGCTGCTCGTTTCCAAAGGAAGTTAGCTAATCCAGTCTCAGGAGATATATCCTCAAAACAAAAAGATGATGAAAGGGAGATTAGAATAAAGTTTAGCCTAATAATGGGATAACCTGAATTAATAAGAAGAAATATAGAAGCCGTTGATATTTATACAGCTAGAATAACTACACATTTTATTATTATTATCTTACCCCGAGAAAGGAAATGTAAAGGGCTAACCCAAAGCTAAGATAACATACACAATTTATAGTATTTGACGTATTGATATTTAGGATATTTCCCTACTATTCCAATTGAAAGAGTCGAAAAATTCTTTCCTCGGTTTTAGAAATATTACTGAACGACTTTTGTATTTCTATTGGTCTCTTTCTACTAACTTTCTAGCCTTCTCGGCCGCGGCACTGGACAAAAGAGTGTTTCTATAACACAAGACTCCCGTTAGGAAACGACCTATTTTACTGCAGCGGTTCTGACAGTCTGCTCCGGTCATTCTCGGTTCTGGTTCTTCCGTGCCTCCTGTTTCTCAAGCGGGCCTAACATAACGGCGTGGGCCTCCAGCGGCGTGGTGTCGGGGTGTTGGCTGCCAGGGAAGCGGGCGGAAGACGCGGCGCGAAGCTCTGCTCCTATCCGGGAGAGAGGCGCTGCTGCCGGCCGCGGAGCTCTGACCTCCCGCCGCAGCTTCGGAACACTTTGCGCGAAATCTCAGGTTAGAGGTTGAAGGCGGCGGTGAGGCGCTGAGCTAACGAAGGTTCTGAAGAAACTACAACATTTGGACTCACTTTACTGGACTAGCACCGATGGCACCGTGACAGAGAGAGGGAGGCCTGTTTTAGCCACCAATAGACAATATTCTCGCGGATGGTCACATAAAGGCATCAATATTAAATTGTTTTGGCCTACTAACCAGTAAAAGTTCCTTGTGGTTGCTTTCACTAATTACTATACTGGGCAAAAAATGCGTATTTATGTGTCTAGCTATTAAAGTGATGGGTGAAGGAAATACTTATTTTATAAACTATGCAAAATTTATAAATGAATGACCCTACAGAGGACTTTCAGAGTATTGATATGAAAAGAGACATGAGATCACTTATGTTGTGATTTGTCGCTATATGAATAAAGTTGGCTTGACTTGATATGCCTTAATAGAATAAAGACGAGGAAAAATGTGAATAAATCGCCTAAATAAAAACAAATAAATGCACAGACGTACTACTTGAAAGGGAGGGGAATCTCGAGACTGAGGGCAAAAGTAAAAAAAGAAAAAGAAAAAGAAAGTTTTGTTGTTGTACATTTTCCCTCATAACTTACAATCTCCTCTGAATAAACTTGTCATCTTTTGATTTATGTTACAGGACATAATATTAAATGTATGTTTAAAAATGTTTTGTGACAGTTGTGGGCCCATTAAATCCACTATATAGACAAACTGACAATGAGAGAAACTTTGCATTTAATTTTAATAGGCTATCTAATAGTTTATTGTTTTAAATAAATATTTTAAACACTCATTATTTTATACACATAAAGTAGCTATATATTGATGAGTGGCTATGCCAGAACAAACTTTTAAAATGTAATTATACATTTAAATGTACTGCAATATGTTCATTTTCCAAAAGTAAAGTAAGAGCTTTGGGCCATGTGGATCTTACAGCCATGATAAAATCATTTAAACCGTGCAACACCTATATTAGCATCGGCTGTTCGTGTTTTTTAACCAATAACCCAGAGATGAACATGGTGTACGAATCCTATGAGCTTGTGCAGAAAAGGTGTCCTGATTCAAGTTTGTTACTGATTGGAGTACTTGAGTGAGTCTCCCCTACTTTTACTCAAGTCCTGTTATTTTTGGTAGCCTTTAAGTAGCCAAAAATTTTCCGTACTTGTACTCTGTAGTTTGTATTTGCCACATTTTGCTACTTAACACTTATACTCCACTACAACTCAGAGGCAAATATTGCCCTTTTCATTCTACTGCATTGATTTAGTAAGGCCTACTTAGTTTGTGTCAATAATCTAAATTTGCAAATAATGTATTATTAAAGGCCACACTATAGACTATAAAGTGATTACAAGGAGCTGCACCTCCAGGAGCTGCAACATTACAGTGATGTACACTTGAATGCATAAATAATAACATAATATAATATATATGCTTCTAAACATGGGCCATTTCAGCATAATGGGTATTTCAATTTTGGTACTTTATTTATATGTTGATGGTCATTTTATTGTACTTTTACTTAAGTGAGTTATTGAAAGCAGGACTTTCACCTGTAAGAGTATTTTTACACTTTGGTATCACTTTTACCTGGCCTTTGTATTATTTCACCATTTTATTAAAATAAACAATCCACGTGAAGACTATGTGTCTGAGTAGGCTATTTGTAAAATAAAATGAATGTTTAATGAAAGTTTGAATAGTTTTTTCAGCATGTGTTTATTGTATGATAAGGCAATAAGAGCTCATACTTTGTTTGTATTTAACACGAGCCCCTTCCTCTTTTATTGTAGCCTAATTTAAACTGCTCTAAATGAGACATGATCTGTTCTGCTCAGATCCCATTAGGCTTGATGTGCTGCCCTGTTTGCTTTATTTTCTTCTCGCCGCCAACCATAAAGAAAGTCAGCCACATCCTCACGGGCCAGGCAGAGGAAGTGCAACAATATGTGAAAAACGGATCCCGGGCTATCAGAGGCCGAGTGTTTCCTGAATATGTCTGTATTGAGGATGTCGATAAAATAATCAGCAGCGTGCAGCGAGCTCCCGAGGAAGCGGCTGGCCGGGGTGAGCCAGGAAAACATTCAACAGCTTCTGAAAGCAGATTTACTCCTATCGACAGGCTCACGGCTTCCGCTATGAACGGAAAAGGCCCAACACAAAGTCAGACGGTCCGCTTGTCACACTGTATTTAAAAGAGTTATCACTCATAGCCTTTAACACAACCAGCTCAATGTGGACTCAGACATCTAAAACCATTCATTCATTATCTTTAACCGCTTAAATCGGGTCTGAGGGCTGGAGAGTTAATCCCATCTGACACTAGGTACACCAATTAACTTAACCTGCATGTCTCTGGACTGTGGGGGGAAGCCGGACTCGATCTCGTGACCCTCTGGCTGTGAGGCAAAAGCGCCAATTTATATACCTTAAACCAATTAATAAATCTCACCAAAACTCTGAATCTGTGCTCGTGAACTCTAATTTTCTTATACTATTATACACGTAGGTGCACATATTAATAAATACATTTAAACATTTTACATTATTGTTCCTATTTCCTTTAAGCCGTGATATGGTCTCTTTAAAAGCGTAAGGATGCATTCAAAATAAGCTAACATAAATAAATAAGCTAACATGGATTTACATGCCTCCCGGTGGATATGACAAATTAAAAGGGATTTATCTCCGCGTTGTCAATCATATGGAAGCAAGAAAACGCATTTTTTCACGTATTTAGAATATTTGGCAATCACAATGAACACGCAGACGCTCATAAAGCGGTGAAATAACAAGTGATTTAGAGCCCAGCCATGTTTTAGTCACCGGCTGATTTGCTCCTCTGATGTTTCAGAACAATGGAAGTCAGGAAAAGGAGTCAAGGTTGCCATGAACCCCCCCTCCCCTCCTATCACCACCACCACAGAATGGATAAACCTGCTGCCATTGTGGCCCCAAATATGTCTGTCACAATAATAACGTGACTCATGTGTGCGTGGTGAGGAGAAGAGCTGCAGACTCTTCTTTTACACTGCAGTCTGTTTATGTAGGGTGAGTAACAGACTGTCTTTCCTTTGACATGCATGCATGACCAAGCGTGATATACTTATGCAAAAACGGTTTCGCTGGCACTGAAAACTCAAGAAGACAGAAGAGTTTTCATGTAAAGTGTGAAAAGGCCTCTTACTGCCACATAATCTCAAAAGATTTAGTTTGGACTAAATTAAATAAATCTCCTACAACACATGATAAAAAGGTAACATGTAAAAAATGAACTTGTGAAATAAAGGTTTTTAAGCACTAAAGATACTGACAGGGTCAGTAGGCCAATAGACGTGTTATTGTTGGTTTAAACACTGTAATCCACTATTACAAGAAAGACATGTGCAAAATATGACTTTTACGCACACTTGCTTTACTCACCTAGAGGGTCGTGCCTGAGCAGCGCCTGTGCGTACTCCCCCATGGAGCGGTGGTGCTGGTGGTGGAACGGGTAGATGGAGCCGGCGAACGCTCCGGCGGAGGCGTACGTCGCAGTCAACGCAGCAGCGGCGTGGTGAGACAGCGCCGGGTGGATTGGTGTGGGCTCGTAAATCGGAGTCCTGTACGGCGAGATGAGGCTCGTGAAGGAGGAATTTGGCGACGGGAGAGTCGGCGTGGGGATGATCGGAGTGGAACAGGAGGATGAGGAGGAAGAAGAGGAAGAGGGCGAGTGGGTGGCGGTGGTGGGAGTCCTCCCCAGAATATCCTCGATGTAGAAGGGCGTCGGGTGAGCCGGCTGGATGGGAGTCGGTGCGTAAAGCGGGACGCTCATGGTGCCGTTAACCGCCGCTGCGCGCTGGAACTGAGCTCAATCTGCGTGCCTTCTCTCTCCCTACAGCCTTCCTCTTTATCGAAACTATCTCAAAGAACTTCTTAACATTACCACGAAACATCCACTGTAACTATGAGCGCAAACTTTAGTCCACTGACTGTCTTTCGGGGCGGTGGAGGTGACCGTTAGAGTGTTTTGGTGTCCATCAGGTTGTGGTGGTGTACTAGCTGGTGCTTGGACCAACTGTTGGGGTTGTTATCTGGCTGCAGGCGGAGAAGGGAGGAGATAAGTGGACGGCCGACTTCCTGCAGGTGGCGAGCGGCCATTTCTGATTGGCTTACGCACGGCTCCAATCGTGGCGCACAGTGATCAGATGACAGGAGGGAAGAGATAATTGTATTTCAGGAGAATCGAGCCGATCATCTGGTAACTAGCGACCCGATGGCTTCAACGACATAATAGTGGGGCGATGGCACACTTACGCTTGGGTTTTGAAGTGCGTAAAGCCATGCTACCCAGAATAAGAAGAGCATCTCATCACCGCTGAGTATAGTTCTCACTAATCGATAGCAAGATAAAGTGATGAATCCCCTAGGAGAAACATGAGCAGAAAATATGAAAATGAAATGTGAACGTCCTCATAAAGTATCTCCTGTTGCTCTTGTCAGGTTTGTTTTCATTGTTTTAGGCTGATTTCAAGTAGAATTCTATGTTTACTAGTCTTCTACCTTTTTGACAAAAAGTCTTGTCATGCACCTTAAAGATTGTGATTGTTTCCCGATCTGCACTCAGGAAAGTTGCTGTGATTCTGTAATAATCGTAAAAAGCCTGACAGTAAAAGTTGCCAAACTTTATACATAATTTCTATAAAAAATACAGATAATATTGAGTAAAAATCTGTATTAAAATAATATTTATAAATAGGTAGAATAATTGACTTTAATATGATGGTAAGTGTTGGGGACTTTTGCTGCCAGACTTTTTTTTTTAATCTTTTTTTTATTTTATTTTATTTTATTTATTTATTTTTACCGTTTTCTAAACTTAGTTTTACTGTTAGAAAACAGAAAGTTGGCTACATTTTACATTCAATAATATGATGTACGTTTTTTTGTTTTTTTTTATAATTTATTGTATCCGAAAAAAACGTTCACTATCAGATGTTGAGGTATTAAGCTACAATACATCAAAGACCGTCACATTAAGCATCGAAATAATATTTGAGCAAATGCGTTTACATATTTTATACCACTGGTGATAACAAACTCAAGCCAAACTCGCTATATATTTCTAATAGAGGGTATTCTAAAGATCATCACTGTATTTTACCACCTTAAAATAGATGATGAGGAGATGACAATTACATTTTTTTTATCAAAGCAACACAATGTAATAGACTACTGTATTTGTAGTCTACAAGTGTTTTATATGAATTTGTAATATTGTTTATCTTGGATGGATTATGAGACTTAAACCAGCTTTCTTCAACATAAAATCCACTCACTATGTTCACAGATACAATACAAAAAGCCAGCATAACATCCTAAATTATTATTATAATAAACATGATCATGAATGTCATAATTTGATGCATCATAGCAGATAGCTGGCCGCTATCAAGACAGGTCACACTCTCTCACTCCACTGAATTTATCATCAGACTGTTTTGAGTTTTGGGGCTGTCTGCTTAACTACTACAGTGACAAATATTCACTGAAAATCAACTACAGGATGCTTGCACAGATCAGAGAGGAGGAGGCAGGAGAATGACAGTAGAGGTTGTAAAAATGCAAATAGTTCAATATGCATTGCATGTGGAGACTTATTTATTTTCCGCTATTCATTGCACTTGTAGAAAAGTGTTATATATAGATTCCATTCTATTCCAAGAAGCTAACTGCCATTAATTGTACACACATGCTAATTCTTTACACATTTATACTATTATAAGAGGTGGCACTGCATTGTCATATTCCTTTAAATAAAGACATCAAATATGAAAGGGTGTTTTATGTTTGGATTTCATTATGATTAGTGTTTATATCACTAATACTTCCCATTTCTGACCAATAAACGTCCTTTTATGACTTTGAATTGGTTTTTGTGAGACCTTTATTTTATTTCCCTAAAGTGAATGGATAGACAGAGGAAATACTGAATTCTGCATTTACTTTTTTAATACCCACACTAAATCCTGCAGTTTTTTACAACATGCTCCCCATAAAATCCAGCTGTCACACGCAGCCTCAGTGTTATCAGCTATGGCCCTGGTTTTATGCATAGCCCAAACGTGCGTTAAATGGGTATTTGACTACTGAAACAGTTTATCTTTAACAATGTGTAACAATATGTTAACTGCAATCCTCATCCCTAACGGTGAGTGATTAACTCATCATTTGAATGTTTGGAGTTTTCCTGTGAATTCCACCTATCAGTGCGGTTAAGGTGATATACTTATGATAATGGATACAAATGCAAATCGTTTTAATGGCTCACTTAGCGCATGTTTATCCCCTCACACACATTTCCGCAACTTGTTAAACAATAACCGAGAACTTCTCTGTTCCAAAGACCGCACGTGTAGCCGAAAGGCCATCTTTTTTTTATATATATATAACCAGGTGACTTCATTAATGATATGGTCACAAGTCACGCCTCAGTGTTCAGTGGGACCATATCACTGATAAATCTGCGCACTAATCGAATCTAATGG
Organism: Serranus cabrilla; assembly: GCA_903364295.1. Lineage (NCBI taxonomy): Eukaryota > Metazoa > Chordata > Actinopteri > Perciformes > Serranidae > Serranus > Serranus cabrilla. The sequence goes on from CAFUXE010000482.1 coordinate 108,699, forward strand.
TTCGATTTCTTGATGCGTCTTTAAAGCGCTTCGCTTACCGTCAACTTTCTAACGGCTGTAATTTAGATAAAGTGGACTCACAGAGCAAACAGGGATATGAGCAGCCTTGAAGACATGAAAGAAATCACCAAGCGGCTAATATTTGGACTGAGACAATGATTGCAGCTCATTGATCCGGCCAGCTTAGCGCGGCGTCAGGCTCCTGTCCAAAACACGATTGATAACTTCTCTGCTGCTGCTGCCTGTTGGCAGCTGGCGCCATATAACCTGTATGTTACCATCAGCAACCCAAGGAACCAAACACACCCTGAAGGCCCTGAAGATGTCACGTAAACACAACCCACGCAGCACTGGTGGAGTCAGGGTGTGTTAGGGGGCGAAAATAGTCAAAAGGGCACCTGATAGTGGGACACCAATGCACAAAAAGGGCATTTAATCAATTTTTTTCTATTTATAGGTCACCCTGGAGGGCAGTTTGTCATGTTTCATCTACCACAGGGGCATCCAGGAGGGTATGTTGCCACCCATTTTTATTCTCTCAACATTTTTTCAATGCCACGTGTCCATTATGAGTCAGAATTATGACATAATATCCAAATTACAACGGGGTAAAGTCATTGTTTTGACTTGGTGTTTATGGGTGTGAGTTTCTCTTCATCAACACAGGTTACAATTCCAACAACCAGATTCCCAAAGAGCTGGAAGGCTTTCAAAAATTTAAATAAAAACAATGCAAGTATTTGCAAATTGTTATCAACCTGCATTCAATTAAATGCAGTACAAAGAGAAACTGTCTAATGCCCAAACTGAAAAAGTTACAAGAAATGAATAGTCTACCTATTTTAACACGAGACTTCAGCTTTCCTAAAAATGAAAAGCTCACACTCCTGAACAACACTACATCCAAACTCAGACTATATATTTGGAAAAGCAAAGTTTAATAGTTATGAACCATCAAATATCACTTGCAACTTTTTTTTCACGCAAGAGACTTCAAATAAGTTAAAACAATCATAGGATCACCATCTCTATAGTACCCCTGAAGGCACCATGCATGTGAACTATGATTATTCGTTCGACTATTTCTCCGCACCAATGTTTGCTTCTTCAAAATGGACAGATTGAAATGAGCAGAATGTCCCAGCAAATGTTTGATAAACATGAGAAAACAGCACCCTCTAGCTTGACTGTTACAACAATCTCCTGTCTCCCCTAATAATTTTGACCTAGATCACTAAATGAGAATTATGAGAAAAGTCGTTTGTGACACAAATTTTGAGGTAGAAACCTGGAAAATAAATCCAAATTTTGACAAAAATCAAAATTATGATACAAAAATATATTTGAGATGCCAAGTCAGAAATGGACAAATTGAAATTAGTCAACCCAAAAAGAAGTACAGCTTTAGAGATGATCTGACCCAGTTGTCAGCCATCACAATTTGGCCAATGTCAAAGGTGCTCATATCCTTATACTTGCCCATTTTTCTGCTTCATAAAATGTTCATTTGATACCCAATATATCCCAGCCACTGACAGATGCCATTGTAATAAGATAATCAATGTTATTCAATTCACCTGTCAGTGGCATTTACTCGACTCTGCCAGCTGTCTGGAGTGCACAAAGGAATAGCCAGAGAAACTAGTTAAAACAAAAACAAGACATTTGAGAAGAGCATGAGATATGAACTTACATTTAGAAAATCTCTTCTCTGGTGCTTACTGCTGCCATAGTTACTATACATCTTATTTTACTGCCTATTTCTTAAGGCCTACAATTCTCTTCCTTAACTGTAGAAAGTGATGAAAAAAGCATCTCTGTTGTGTATGATGGTATGAAATCCAAGTACTTAAAGAACCAGTTCTGGAATATTTATTTAATCTGCAAAAGCAGAACAAACACAATTTGACATTCTTTAACAAATCGGATATGGCGTATGCCAATAAAAAATAAAACTTAAATCGTCAAAAATGTCAAGACATACACTTTCTCTGCCACAAAAACGCCAAGACCATTCGTTTTGATTGTAAATTAAAACTCCTTGAACACAAAAGAAGCCTACACTGAGGCCGTTTTTAAAGTGTTTTTGTTAAGAGCACTGAGCCAGGCATTTCCTAAAATAAAGCTCCAGATAAGACTGAATAATATTTTTCGCCTGCTTTTTAAATTCATGGCAACAGAAGGTTTAACTACTGGTGTTTCATTTGAGACCACCTGAATCCCAACACACCCCATATCAATACGCCTTTATATAACAATATAAATGAAGCTGATGTTTAAGAAACTCAATTTGTAATAAAGAAATTATAGAAAATAATCTAATTATTTCAGAACAAACAGTAAGGAAATCCCTCAGTGAGTCCTACAATTTTTTGTCTAACAAAAACTGTAAGAGTGTTGGAGGTTAGACCTTAAAGCCTACAATAATTGAAAACTGTCGAGTGCATTGTCAAGCCATCTTTCCTAACACTGTATATATTTTCCTATAGTGGAAATTAGTTATTAAATTTTGAAATGTGTGTATACTGTTTAATGTTTCTATCACCCAGCCCAACAACACAAAAAGGGATATGAACTAGGGATGCAACAGTATATCGGCCGAACATCGGCATCAGCTGATATTAGCCTTTATGATGGCAGCTGGCCGATCAGCAAATAAGTCAACACTTGTATGTAATGTGTATCTGATATCACGGTCACATACGTTTTTCGGTCGAACTCTCCACAACTGCTAACTGCGGCTAGTTAGCAGTTGTCAGCTAGTTAGCTCATGTAGCTGTGCTGCCAGGACTGCTTAGAGCACCGAGGGAGTGTTGGTGTTTACACCACTAGCACAGGAGCTTTGGACCAGGACAGATGGCACAGGTGAAGACATCGAAAAGGACAGTTACAGAGGAAAACAAGAAGCAAAAACATCGGTCTCTGCTATTGGCCAAATGGTTAGATTACAAATCAGCATCACTAATCTGAACAGGTGAAAACAGAGGCTGGAATGGGGCCGTTATAAAATATAGAATTATTCACATATTTAAGTGAAATGTAAGTAGCCGGTGAGACAGAGGCAAGACAGAAAACCACTAGAATGTGGACTAGAAATTACAAGTTGTGTTTATATTGATCCACTAAGTTCTAAAACAGTGGGTTTGACATTGTCTCGCTTTGTCATTACTCAACAACACACCTTGAAACCTCCTGGAGTACTCGACATGGACAGGATGTTCCCTTCGCTGGAAAAGCCCAGCAGGTGAGTCATGACTAACCATGAAACAGACACCTGTCCAAGTGTTTCACTTTGGATCCTGTTCGGAGGGTGTTCCACAGGCGTCGGCTCGTGGGGCGTCTGTACCGTTCACACCCTGCTCTGACTCTGAGCAGGGCTGCAGAGAGCTCAGGATGTGTTCCAGTGTCCACTGCTCCTCTTGTAAGGCGTGCTCCTCCAGGGTGAACTGACCCTGCTTGGTCCGGATCAGTTCCTTCACATGAGCACATGAGGACAGAGCTGCAGCACGCAGGGAATGATTATTCTCATGGGGAAGTGTCAGCAGTATTGATTTCTGATCAGTTAGTACATTTTATTGACCTTTTGATAAATACACTGATAAGGAAATTAATTGATTAATCTCACCTTTTCCCAGGTCATCCACCAAGCTTCTGACATAAAATCCACCACCACACTCAATATCTGTGACAGAAACAGAAACATTTTAACAGTTTGTTTCATCATGTAATTCAACTAAATGATAACAGAAGGAAATGGAGGCTGCTCCCATCCACTGTTCATATGCGTATCTGTGAAAAATAATGAATGAAAGTCGTAGAAACCCATAAAATTTGCTGTCAGGCGTTGACCTCTAGTGGCCACAGAAATTATGACAGGAGCGACAGAGCGAAGCAGGAAGTGATGCAAAGTAGTAGATATAGAACTGATTAAATCCTTCTAGGGTGAGTGAGTCAACAGACACGGGGCTTTGACCCAGGTGACCGCTATTCATGTCCCAACTGTATATCACCGATTTCGTGCCTGAACTGGAGCTGGGCGAGTAGATAACGGAACTGGGTTTAGCAGTTGTAGGTTGTACAAGAGCCTTAAAGAGGAAAATAAGAGAAAAATGAGAGGGTGACCGAGCACGAGGCCGTGAACCAGAGCAAATCTCAGATAGCTTTTTAGAAAGCTTTGTAAAATAAATGGCTGTAGACAGACGGCAAAGCTGGACTTCTGAAATAACTATCTGAAAGCAGCGCAAAACAAAATGATACAGTGGAATTAGAGTTTCACTTTCAGTTTCCAGCTATTGACATTCATGCATGGCTGAAGACAGCAGTGGTGGTTATCAGAGCAAAGAGGAAACAAACAGCTGTCAGGTGGTAGTAAATTCATAATGCACATTTATCCTTGAATAAGCTCCTCAGAACAACATCTGAGGCTGTGGGCATGTTCTCTTCTACAAAGTAATTATTACATTTCAAGCAGTCCTCAGTTACCCTTCACATACTTAGCTTAACCTAATGTGTGTTTGCTTCTTCAGTAAACTTCAGTGACATATATTACTGGGACCATTACAGATGAACATTTATTACCCAGGAATTCACGTTATAGACACCAACACTGGCTATACCACTAACAATTTGTCCACATTAAGAAAACCGAGCAAACAATATCCAGCCTAAGTGTCAACCTAGTCTTATCACCAATTATAAATATCACACAAACTGATAAGCTACATTTTTTGTAGGAAACGTTACTACTGTACATATAAATAGTGCATCATGCAGCGTGTACGAACCCAGAGTGAAGAGAGGAGGCTTGAACTCTTGCAGGGTCAGGTTGTACACAGTGACTTGTCTGGCTGGTTTGGCCTCAACCTTGTGGCCTTTCTTCAGCAGGACAGACAGACGCTGGCCGTCTTTTTTCAGTGCAGAGTAGCTGAAATGACAGAAAATCAGTAAATCATACGAAGATGCCTGTCTTATTTAATTATACACATAAGCTGCAATAATATAAGCTGTGTTCCCTCATTGTGAAATGTTGAAACTTTTGGCTGTTTACCTACATGCAGTGCAGTAGCCACTGGCAAGAAAGCTTTTCCACCAATCGGCATCAGGATGTAATCGTTTCAGTAATGTTTTTATTTGTTTATTGCAACTAAATCACAGCTGAATCTCTTTATTATCCGGACGTTTGGTTTTTTAAACAATCTGGGACTTCCACAACAGCTACAAAGCAGTAATATCAATCAAATCAATCAAAATTACTTTATTTATCCCCGAGGGGAAATTCATTTAGTCTGATGGCTCTTGAATTAGACAGCCTGATGGCTGTAGGAGCGAAGGATCTCTTGAATCTCTCCGTCCTGCAGCGGAGAGAGAGGAGCCGCCCACTGCTGCCTTGAACCTGTGGAAATCTATGATCCTTTCATTATGAGGATAATGAAGAATGATCATTCTTCATCCTCTGAGTGGCATGAATATGCAAACTAAATTCAATACCTTTTCTACCAATTGGATCTGCAAGTTAAACCCTTACACAGTTTACTTTCACAGATTTTCTCAGATTGGAGGCTTTACTCACAGTGGAGGAACTTGCATAATGTCACCAGTGAAATCTTTCAGTTTCTCTTCAATGTCCAACCTGGTTATGTGCTCTGTAGGGAAAAAATCATATTAATAGAATCTTAAAAAAAAGATACAAAAATGCAAAACAAGAGGCATGTTCAGATTAAATGATGTTAATTGTATTACAACAATATTTACCAAAGTCTTTCTCAAGAGTCACGCTGCCAGTGGCATCAAGAGTTTCTGTTGCTTTCCCCAGTTCCCCCACAGCAACATATTTCTGAAAAATAAACAGTAAACATAACTTTATTGTTTCTAAAATCTGTCAAGCAGTGTTTGCTCATTTGTCCAATGTATGCAAATGAAATATACCTCAAACATAAACAATAAGATACTCATTGAGCCTACCAGCATTAAGAATAAAGATTCATGTTCATGTCTAATGTTCAGAACAACCCAGTCAACAGTGGAAGTTCAGGGCACTCGACATTAATGTGTCAGTTTTTAAAGTGCATCATAAGGATTTTAAATCTGTGTTGCAGGTGACAAAATATTCAAACATTCCTTTTCAAATAAAGCACAAGATAACCCAGTTTATCACAATGCATCATGTAAATTCTCTATAAGGGAGTTTACCGGGAGCTTAAAATACTTGGATTCTTCTTATTTCTGGGTCAATGCAATACAACATGCTGCATGCATCAATTTCACTTTTGTTTACATTAACTGAGAACAAACTCACCTTAGAACCAGACAACATTGTACTGAGCATCTTTGTACCATTTCCAACACCAACAACTGAAACAAACAGATAATATGTTAGCGTTCACTAAAGGTGACACCCAACACAGCGGACCACACTTGAGTTGTGTCCCTGGGAAGGTTTGTTCCATTTCATTACAATGCCAGCCATGTTGTCAAAGGTTTGCAAATAATGATTAGTTTCATTATTTATTAATCTACCCATTTTCTTTTACTTACCCATGCGTACTTGTGTTCATTCTTTACATAACGTTGTTGAACTGTGCTGCCCTTGTTTGTGGCTCCATGTCCATTCATATGTATTCTTTTTTCCTGTCTATCTAAATAGTTCTTCGAACTTTGCATTACGAGTAAGTGAAGACCGGAGTCAAAGTCCTGCACACATACTTGGCCAATAAAACTGATCCTGATCATTTGGATAGCTGGTGAAGGCAAATAGTGCAACTATTAATAAGCCTCAGCCCCTGTGGAATAATGACTATATATTAGAGTCATGTCAGTAGACCTACAGAGACTTCTGACAGAGGGTATGAGTTGATATCAGGTCAGGTCTCCTCTTATCCACTGACACACTGTCTGATATTGCACAGGCTCTTGTTTAATGCAGGGCTCTCATCTCTAAAATGTAAGCCATTGTTAGACTTCTAATATGGCAGCATCTACTGAATGGCCTAATCTCTAAATTAGTAGGAAAACAAAAGATTCAAGATTTTCTACATACTATAATAAATATATTATTTCTCCGAAAATACAGGCAGCGTGGAGAATTCTCAACAGAATTTCGACCTTGAAAACCTGTAACATAACCTCTAATGCACAACTCTGAATCAAAAAAAGTTGGGACGCTGGGAGAAATGTAATACAAATGATTTGCAAATTCTTCATTCTTCATACATTCAACTGACACTAGAGCCTGACAACAGTCTGACAACTGATAACAATCAATCTTGGACTACCAAAGACATATTAGTATCTGTATATATGCTGTCTAATATGTGCCAGTATGAAAACCTTTTTTACACAATATATAATTCAGAAAATGTGGCTTGGAGTGATTTAGAAATGGTGTTAGCTATATTTTTTTTATTGCAATTGACCAATAATGAATCTCATATCGGTCTAGCTCTAGAATACAGTATGACCACAGCACATCTCATGCTGAAAATGGTAAACTTTTATTTATTGTAATTGCATACACTCTTCCTGAATGGTATGCATTATGTTTTTATTTAAGTTTTACCAACGTTCTTCTTATTTGGGTGGAGGTATTACATGCTTGCATTCTTACTGACATAATCACAGTTTACACCCCTACTAACTAAATAACCAATCCGTATCTTCCCCAGCCAAGGCAGAATGACAACAGTAGCACGTGGACCAACACTTGGATGTAATGAGACAACCTGCTCACCTAACACCCCACTGGCATTACTGTCCAGCGTCCCTCCATGCCCCATCTTCAGGCTCTGTTTCTTCCTCTTCCGCGGGTTTGGGTTTTGTACCCCAGCCTCTGAAAATGACCAAAAACATTTCATGTTAGCCTCAATAAATGACAGGAGACCTATTTCCTGATTCCGCCCCTCTCTACTTACCCTTAAGTAAAACTTCTTTGAGGTTATTTAACACGTCTGCTGATGTCGGTCCTTGCTTTTTATATATTGCAAACAATCCATTTAAAGATTGTAGTTTAGATAGAGAACTCTTTATCGGAGTCGCAGAGTTACTTATGCTCCCCGCCATGCTTGATTCATTCTTCTTCGGCCAATTCCTTCATTCTTCTTCGTCTACTTCTACTTGTTCGGTAACCAACCGTTCTTGCACTTCGCCACCTGCTGGTTCAGAAAGTTGATCACTGATTATTATTTTGGCTCCAAAAAGCCAAAATATAGCGTCACGTATAACAGGTTATTAAATAACATTATACCCTTTTGACTTTTGACCAATTGAGACTGACTGGGTTCAGCTTTAGTTGGCTATCACAGGGGTAGACGACTGCAAATGCTCACGTTTTCGAAACTACATTGACCAAAATGCTTTGCGCTGAAATACACTTCCTAGTTACTTTGTCGTTTGGGGTCCTTTGCCTGTCAGCTGTCTACAACAACAATAACTGCCGCGATGATTTCTGTACTTTAGTCGCCGAGGTTTGTGGGGTTTTATTGTCTGAAGTCCTTTTATTTTTGTTAGGAAAATTCCTAAAGGCTTCCGTAATTTTGACGTATGTTAACCATTTGAAAGCCCTGCGCTCGAGATACTGTAACTTAGGCAACACTCTCATTCAAAATATATCGATTAACGTTGTGGGGGTGAGTATCCCAAAAATACATGTCTTTAAAATATAATACAGCACTTTTTCCTGAAAAGATAAGCCATATTTTGATTCGGCGCACATATGATTTCACTAAACAGCATTTATTATGTTGAATGTTATGCTTTTGTGTCACGCTGCTTGTTTCCGGTGCCTAAGAGCTAATGAGTTCATCAGCTCCTAAAGTTTGAATTTCATATTAATATGTTTATGTTCTTATGTCGAGTGTCGCCGAATTGAAGATGTGTTTCTATTGGTGCTGATTGGATTTCCTTTTTTATGTTACGGCTTATGTGCTCTTGTCGAAATCATGATGCACTTTAAACTGTTGCACTTTTTGTTACGGCACAGTGAAGTAGCTATTTGAAAGGTAATTTCCAGTTGTAACGTTCAGCAACTACTATAACACTATAACTAACACACACACACACACACACACACACACATATATATATATATGTCCATGATGGAGGACAGATGGAATCATTAGAATGGTAGTTTCTGAGTCCTTTAATTCATTTTCACAATTTTTTGTATACAATATGTTAGGGCTACAACTAGCAGTTGTTTTGTCATCATTTAATTAGTTTCTTATTTTCTGGATGAATCTATTAACCTGTTGTCCATAAAACAAGATTCAAAGAAAAGTACCAAATCCTCACAATTTAAAAGCTACTGGTGAATGTTTGGGGTTTCTCTTTGAAAATTGCCTTAAGGATTATCTGTAATCATTTCGTCCCTTATCTAAAAATGTGATCTTTTCTTCTCCAGTCATTGTGACAAAAGGAGGACAAAGAGACAGCTTTTTCCATCTCAGATGAGAAAAGAGACTGGTGACGCACCATGGAGGATTTCAGGCTGACGTACCTGCGTCTGTGTAAGGAGGCAGGCGTGGAGCCCCAGGAGACTGTTGTGGCTCAGCTCCAGGAGAGCAGGACTGCTCACGGCTCCAGACTGGACCTGAGTGGACAGAGCCTGTCTGCAGAGACCTGCTCTGTGCTGGCCAGGGCCTTCCAAAAAGACACTGTGTTTACAGAGGTGTTGCTCAGTGACTGCATGCTCAGCGAGGAAGGTGTGTACGTTTCAACTATCCAATGCCTGTGGAAAATTCATTTGCAAATGTATTATTTTTCCAAAAGCCCAAATAATAGACTCAAAACATTGTTATTTTAAACAAATGCTTCTCAAACGGGGGAATCGTGGAAATTTGTTGGGGAGCTCTCTTCTGCATATGTGATTTAAGGACATAAGTATAACATCTGTGTCTGCTTTTACATTTGTGTTTGACTCTCAGGTGCCAAAGTACTTCTGTCTGGACTGTTTGGCAACACAACTGTAAAAGTCCTGGATCTAAAGGTGAGACCTGCAAAACGAAACTGTCCACATGCTTTTATTTCATGAGACGTGTATCGATAGTTGATTGATGCAAAATATTGTTCCCAGGGGAATAACTTGAGATCAGCGGGGGCTGAGGTGTTGGGAAAGCTGTTGGCACGAAACAAGACTATGCGCAGGTGAGAACGATGCTCTTCTTCATGGGAGAATATTTTCTGTCTTATGGTAACGTCAGCTGAAGGCTGCTATATGGGGGCATTTTAGTGTGTATAAATATCTGTGTTTGCAGGCTGGTGTTGGAGTGGAATGCTTTGGGGGTGTGGGATGAAGCCTTTGCACTCTTTTGTGAGGGTTTGGCCTCCAACAACGTGCTGACACAGCTCGACCTGCGCAACAATCAAATCAACCACCATGGAGCATCTGAGCTCGCTCTGACACTTAAACACAACACCACTCTGCAAGGGTTGGGTGAGTCACAGTACAAGAGATACGTTTGTAAGCTTCTTGAATTTTAAGTGGTAGTTCAGGATTTTTGACATCAAGTTGTTTGAAATACCTGACTAATTTTGACTATAGTTACTTGGCCAAGTCAAGGAATCAGTGTGCATCAGTTATAAGGTAAAGCTCAGTTAATTTACCTGTATTAGTTATCATGTGACTTGAGAAACCAGCAGCATACAGGAGAACCATGTCTGTATTCTGTACTGATGTAGAAAAAGGTCTGATTTACACATATGCAGAAGGAAGAATCTAATCCACAACCTGGAGTGGTAAACAACACATTCTGGCTGTATTCTGGTGTACATCACTCGATGACTGACGGTCGACTGAAGCCTCTCTCTCTGACTGGGTTTACAGACTTGAGGTGGAACAACATCGGCCTGCTGGGTGGCAGGACTCTGCTGGAGGCTCTGCAGAAAAACAAGAGCATAATGCAGCTGGAGATGGCAGGAAACAACATACCGAGTGACACACTCAAAGCACTTGGTAAGTTGTGTGGTGTGTGTATGTGTATATGTGTGTGCATCAGGACGTGTGTCTGCACAAATGTACTCTGTGTTACCCGTTATCTGCCTCCTAAATTGCAAACTATTTCTTTTCTTTTTCCCTTCTGAACGTTGAGTTGTGTAAAATTATTTGATCGAAAGCATAGACTCTCAGTGATGTTTTCAAAACAGAAACAGTCATTTTTCATTGGATGCATGCTGGTATGATACGTACAAACAAAGGTTTTGTATTTCAACATGATGCTCAAAATATTACACCAGAGACAGCATACACACTTCCTCTAACTATACTATAGTTAGAGGAAGTAATACTTATCTCAATTAGTACCATCTGTGATCTTAACATGCTTCCCAGCCTCTGCTCTGTGTTTTTCTCTTCACTCATTGTTTGTTAAACCCTTTCAGAGCAGACCACTGGGCACAACGTGGACAGACAGTCCACCCTGAGAGACAGCCGCAGCAGGAGCCAGGTCCTCAGCAAGGAGATTCAGACACTAAAGGAGGAGAAGGGCCGGCAGGTAGCGCTCACACTAAAGAATTTGATCATTCTGACACAAAACAAAAGCTCTTATTCTATTGACTTGATCATAACCATGTAGTTGACGGTTTTGTTGTTTAGTAAAATATTTCAACAAATCAGCTAATGGATGGAGTGGCACAAAACGGAGTCCAGACATTCATGGTCCCTTTCCTTGACCATGGAATGACTGATTTATATTGTTAGCATACTATAAAGCTAAACCATGATGGTAAATATGGTAAACATTATAGCTGCTATATGTCAGCGCATGGTTGCATAAAATCTTAGCAAAAGTGAGCCATGCAAATACCAGGTTATTTTGTTGGTTACTTCTGCTTGTGCATATTTGTTGGTTAAATTAACTTATTATTCAGTATCACAGATTTAAGATTTAAGGCTTGTGGTGATAACTATGGTCTCTTTTAGTTCCTGAGCTTGATGGAAACCATAGACAGGCAAAGGGATGAGATAGGACACTCCAACAGGTGAGTGGAGGTGTTCATGTGTATGTGTGTGTCACTGGTCATAACTATAGTTTAATAACATAGAGATCAGCTAGAATCTTTTATATCCGCACCGGTAAGGAAATAAACCTATAGTGAGATCACTCTGCATCTTCAATATACAGTATAATATTCACATTTTGTATATGTGACCTCATGGCAATGACCTTGTAACCTTCTGTTTATTAGGTCCACCTCCATTCAGATAGGCCAACTCCAGGAGGCTCTGAATGAGAGGAAGTCAGCTGTCAACTCTCTCACTGCCAAGTAAGCAGTTCATTTTCCTTGGTTCAACATTTACAGTATAAAGACCAGCGGCGTCCGTGTGTAGGTGTTGTGTATAATATATGTTATATGTTATGTTATAGCTTCTCTGTTGACTCAACCTCCATAAAAAAGGTATTTGAGGAACAGCTATAAGTAGTTATTGAAGGTCTCTCTTTATTTATAGAATTATAAGAAAACATGTGATATATATTAAGATACAAAATCATCTTATCAGGATAAATAATTATGCTAATATCGCCCCGACCTAGTGAAATGTTTATACTAATTTAAACACATCTACTGGTTGAAGACTGATTAACACTACTTCCATCATTGCTTCACTTTTGCTCCAAGTACTTTTTTTGCTCTCATTGAGTAATAACCAGATTTGCAGTTAAGGGATATTGTACCAGAAACAGATGTGGTTTCCATTCAAAACAAGTTTTCCACACTTGGCCCTGAAAATGGACATGATGAGCACATCCACTCTGGCAAAGTTGGACTAAGGTGAACTTTGATCTGCATATCTGCCAGAGCCAGCTGGAGATCACAGTGGAACAATAAGGGCATGCTTGAAAATTGTTCCATGTTTCATCTTCCATAGAAGTTAATGGGAAATGGAGTAAATATTTGAATACTGCAAATGTAATGCGGCCGTACCTAGCGACCCTGTTACTCCCAAAATACCAATAACTCTTTCCACTGCCTAATTTGAATGAACCTGACACATTTTTGCATCTTTCCTTCCACGTGTGCACTGAGCACCAAAACACCACACACACCGGCAAAGCCAGTAACAAGGTCAGGAAAATGCCAGTTCTGACCTCTCCAAAGTTGACAGGAGTTTGATTATGACAGCAAAATAAATATTCTTCACATCCTGACATCAGAAATGTGACACAGACCCTCTTAATTTGAAATATACTCCGTTAAATAATGTGACACATACTGCAAGAAAGAAATTAAATGCGTATTGCTCACTAGTGTTCCTTAATGTAAAGTACGCACTAACTGATGTGATTTTGTGCAGACTGCAGATGACAGAGGCTGCCCTCGCTCTCTCTGAGCAGAAAAACCAAAACATGGGAGAACTGCTGACACGAGTGAAGGCTGAGAAAGAAGAACAGAGGGAACGACAGAGCCGAGAGAGGAAGAAGGAGCAAGAGGTGAGGACAGTCGGGAGGAGAGACAACACTGCAAAAACAAGTCATATAACCTTGAATGTGACACACACACAGGAAACAAAACAGATTAAACAGATGTTATGTGATTTAGTCAAGCGCCAGATGCTACATGTGCTGCTAAATTTATTGAGTAATTATGTCATACATAATGTCTAAAAATGTATAACAATGTTAAATATGACTTAATTCAATTAAAGTTTTATGTTTGCAAAGGTACCCAGGGGGCTTCTTAGAGCAAAAATTGGTGCGCAATCCAGATAAAAAAGGTCTATTTTCATTCCAGCTCAAATAATTATTACACCGGCTACCGTACCCCCTCTCAAATCAGCACCGGCATCAGTCTCCAAAATCCCATATAGCTGTATTTTTCCAACAGCTAACTGGGCAGATTCAGTAACACAAATGGTGTGTAGAAGTGAGGCAGTAACGTAATATAAAACAGCATCATCTGCATAACGTTTAATTTTAGATTCATGGACGGAATCTCTTCATGGCAGGGCCCAAAAGCATTCTTGCAGCACACCCATGGTAACTTACAATCCCATCTAGCTAGTTAACCAGCTAGCTAAGTAGCATGTGCAGCTTGTTAGCCATACAGATGTACAGGAAACAGGCAGAGGTAATAAAAATAAATGCCTACAAAATGCTGCAAATTTGAATAATTAAATAGCATTTACTAAACACAATCACTTCCAAAAAAGTTGAGGTTCAGTGTTTAAGAGTACAGGGAGAAGTGTAGTCTGTCACTACAGTCTGCTCAGTAATCTCAATGAGTTCTGCTTAACAACACAAACAAATTCAAAATCATTTGTGCATATTGAGACATTGCTGTCATAAATAAATGTCCCTCATGTGTTTCCATCCTGCAGGACAGTGCACTCAGAGAGAACAAACTCCTCAGAGAGATACAAAACCTGACAGAAACCAACGCCCAACTCATGAACAAAGTAAGAGTGATGATTATCCAGGCATAATAATTTGCACGAAAACTGAATATGCCACATTCTGGGAAACACATCCACACAGACCAAAGCTGTATTTGTCTTAGGTGGAGGAGGTGGAGCGCAGATGTAAGTCACAGCAGCAGCAGATCTTTGAGCTGAAACAGGAGCTGACCAACAGCACGGCAGAGCTCAAGCTGCAACTAGCACAGTCAGAAGGTAACACACACTCACAGAACACACACACACATTTTCTTATTTACAGATACACAAAGAGAATACTTTTTTCCCCACATAAAACCCAGCAAAGATTTCCTGTTTGTCGTCCTCTGACAGACCGTCTGGAAATAGAGAAGCGGAGGTCCAAACAAGCTCTGCAGGACATGGACAGCCTCCGCCAGAAGGAGGTGCTCTAAAGAAATATGTTTAACTATATACACACAACAGTTCTAAAGGTTTTAAATCACATCCTATGTTGTTTTTCTACTTTGCTTCCACCAGCAAATACTGTTATTTTGGTATTTTAACCAAAAATAATACAATATAATTCAGAAAATATATGTAATTACATTTTAAATAGCTAAAATAAAATAATGCAGAAATATTCAAATGCACTTTTAGAATAGGCAACACACATTTGGACTGCAGGTGAAAACTGCCTGCATGGGATTAGCATAAAGTGGGCATGTCAAGGTGCCCATTGACATGCTGTTCAAATTTCCTATGTTACCAGTTTGTTTGCTGTAGCGTTAAAACGGAAAGTTGGCCGGCCTTCCAGCAGGCCATCAGATCGTTAAAGGGTTAAATCTACACACATTAAGGGTTTTGTAGAGGTGTTTAAGAGAAGATAAAAAAAAATAAAAAGATTTTATCTTTGCAAATCATTCTGCGTAATCGGTTTCACCCATTATTGGTCTCACAATGTAAAAAGAGTGCAGTGCTAAAAAATTGAAGTACTTTTTTTAAAAAGACAAGTATACAGTGTCATGCCTGGCAAAAGAAGTAATACACAGTGTGTAATTTTTACACCATTTTTTTTTTTAATTGATTAAACACAAATGAAATGTAACTTGTAGGCCAGAGGTGCTGGACAAGCAGATTTAGTTACCTTTTGGATGTTTTTGTCCTTATTTCTCTTGTCTATTTGATTTACTAAAGCTCAGTATCTTTACAGATTAAAGACAAATAGAAAGATGAAAAACTAAAAGTTCTAACTTCTTTACAGGTTGAGCAGGTGAATCGACATGTGGAAGAGAGCGAGAGGGCTCTGCAGGAACGCATCTTCAAGCTGGAGGGACAGCGGATACAACTAGAAGAGGTCAGTTTAGAGTGTTAGTTCAAAATCAATACAGACATGCAGAAGATACACAGAAGTATTCTGATATTAAATACTTGTCAAAGGTTCATAATTCATTTTTAAATGATCCATTTTATGTTTATTGTGGCTTTACAACTAATTTTTAAACCATTTAACAAGGTATTATAATCATCAGTTGACACTTTATAACAAACACCCAAGTAATGTATATATATATACAGTTTACAAATCAATTGGTAATCATTAACTATGTGAATAAATAATGTTATATACAGCAACAGTGGAATTGTTAAAACAAGATAAATTGTAGTATTGCCTACAATTAATACATAATATTGATTATAATTGTATTGTAGTTCACAGTAAAATAACAGTTTGAAGTTTAATTTACCATCATTTGAACATCTTTTAAAAGTGTTCCCCATTGATTTATTTTTACATAGATAAATCCATTAAAGGCAGCTGAGGTTAACACTGTATTTATTGGAGAGGGGAAGTTCTTGCCCACCCAAACTGTTTCAGTTATTCAAATCCGAAGGCGGACTTTCTTCTGAATTTGGGAATTTCCCGTTTCTCAGGTCTAGCTCGTGTTGAATGTAGACAAATTATAAAACTGTAGGCGGACAGTTGGTAGACACGGCAAAATTAACATACACTTTCCACTGTCAACAACACAATATGCTCTGTGTGGTAGCACTTACATCCTATAGGACTCACTTACTCTTGTGTTATATTCTGACTACTTCTTTGCTTGTGTTGTATGAACTCTTCAATGTATGTCACTTTGGGTAAAAGCGTCCACTAAATTACCTGGGGAATTGTAGAACAATAAGCCTTCAAAAGATAAAGTGACGCCGTCATTACTGCTGCGTCCGAAATCACATACAAATATCACATAAAGTAATCATGATTTGGCTGCTATCTGCCACAGTCTGTTATGAATGTTATAGTCACAGCTCCATGGCATTGTGGGATATTTATGCCAGCATAGTGCCAAGTGTTTGCATACTCTAATAAAACCGTAAAAAATAGTATGCAATTTGCATAATATTTGCTGCTGCTGCTAACGTTTCCTCTTTCAAATATGTTGCTTAAAACTGGATAAAAAGTCACTTTATTTAACTTCTGATAGACGACTACACCACCGACATGTATTTGATTAAATTACAGATTTCTCTGGCTTTAAACATTGTTGGAAACATGTGATGCTGTAGATGCCCAAATAAATAACACCAGTGTAGCCATTTATAGACATTTTAACGCAGAAATGTTTCTTATTGTATTTTTAGATGATTAATGCTCATTTTGGTTTGTGTAAGAAGTACTGCTGAAGTCTCCCTGTAACATAGTCTCATATAATCTTATAATGTCCGTCTGTTGTAGGATGTGAGTAAAGCTAAAGCAGCATGTGTGACAGAGCGAGCCCAGGCAGAGGAGGAACTGGGAAGAGTGCGAGCTCAAGTGCGACAAGAGGAGGTGGGTTTCAAAATCACCATCTTTGAACCGTTAACTGAGAGGATTATCCTGGTGTAAGAAGGTCAGTTGTTTACTCACTCCTCTGTTTCCTCCGAGCAGCAGGAGCACGTCTTGTCCCTGGAGGAGAAGCTTCGCTCTGTGCGTTCCTCGCTGCAGGAGGTGCAGCTCCACTGCTCCCAGCAGAAACACACCGTCTCTGAGCTGCAGGCCAAGAACAGCCAGCAGAGCGTCGAGATAACCGGGCTGCGGCGCAGGACAGAGGAGCTCCAGCAGGTCAGGACCCATCGGCTGTAGGACTTTATTTTAGGTTCACTGTGTGTTAGAGGGGGGGGTCGATACACCAAAGTATTGTGATGTTTAACCTGGCAATACTGTATCAATACAAAGTATCAAAAATGTATGATATTAAGTAATACTGTTGAGATTTTTTGATACTTTGTATGAGTTACTTACCCACACTCACTGTATTACCTGCAGTAGATGATTGTCTGCAAGTTTGGAGAACAAGACACAAGCTTCAGGCAGGAAACAGACTGCAACAAAACATTTTAACCACCAAATAAAAGCGCAACCTAAAGATGTTATACCTGTTTATGTGGACGCTATATTAACACTATGTCCACTGATTTTTGTTGCTAACTACAGCTGTTTCATTTGGCACTACTTTTTCTCAACTGTAAAACATCCATGTTCCTACTCATAATTGCCTCAGATCAGCTGTTTTGGTCTGAATCAAACAGGACCAAGTCCAACTTATGGCAGCAATATCTCTCCGGGTCTGTAGGCATGGGTTTACAGTTTATACAGCGGCACCACCAGGTAGCTTGGACTCTTTCTTTGGCTTCATCTGGAGGTCTAGTTTTCAAAGAAGTTTCCTCTCTGACTGTTCAGTCTCCATCTGCAAGAGTTCTTCTTCTGTCTATTGTAATGCATAAAGATTTCCTTTTGTCTTCCAATTGAACGGCATTATATTGGTGCTACGATAATCGCTCATTTTTATTTTATGTATTTGTTGTCCCTCGCAAAAACTAGCAACTGGATTTTGTCCAAAACAGCTGATCTGACAGTGCATGAAACATAAACATAAGTGGGCTTATGCGTAGGAACATGGTTGAGTTCTACGGTTTCCCGGAAAGTAGTGCCAAATGAAACAGCTGTGGATAGCAACAAAAATCGGAGGACATATTGTAAATATAGCGTACACATAAACAAGTTACATTTTTAGGTTTTGTCGTCCTCAGAATGATCTGGGTGTTGAACAGGTTGTTTTGTCCTGCAGGAGCTGTCAGGTAAAGAGCAGGAGAAGGTGGCTGAAGTGAGCAGGGTGAGGGTGGAGCTGCAGGAGCAGATCGGACATTTACAGGCAGAGAGAACGGCACAGGGAGGACTCAAAGAGAAGATCAATGCTCTGGAGCGAGAGATTAAAGGTGCAATACACTGTTAATATTTTCTTTTCTTATCACTTTACACAAGTGTTTTTCCTTTGCAAAAGAAAGTGATTACCTATTATATCTGTCATTTATTCCAAATTCACTTTTCTAAAAAAATGTATGGATACCAGTATCATCATGTGACATAATACAAGACAAACACATTTCTTCAAATCTGGGGGTGCGCCACACCCACCTGAGGCGCTCGCCACGTTATCGGGCGGTGCGGGTTCGAGTCCGGCTCGGCGCCCTTTCCCGCATGTCTTCCCCTCTGTCTCCCCCTTCACTCTCTACACCTGCACTATCTAATAAAAGCGTAAAAATGCCTAAAAATATATATGTATCTTTAAATATAATCAAATCTTTACAAACAAACAAACTTAATTTTACAAAATCTTTTCAACTGAAATATGTCATTGTAAATGTATCATTAAATGTAACTCAGACAAACAATTCCCCTAATGCAGTTTTCCAACTTAACCCACAACTCAAACTACCTTATGGATACATTTATACCTCTAAAACACAAAAAACTACCTGCAGTAAGAAATGAATAAATCTCTTCAGGAATGTTACATTATTAACCAAATTAAACAAAAATACATACCAGTGGCATCTCTGTAGTCACCAAAGCATCGACTGTGCTTCTCTCATTCTTGTCTCCCGACTGAGAAGAACAAAGGAAAAACCTCACCTGCTCAGGTGATACTAATTAGAGCCACACTACTTCTCTCTCTCTGCATGCCACCAAATGATCAGTGTCCCTCGCCGTCGCCCTCTAATGATACTAAACCCAGACTACACAAACCAAAACCATGAAGATTAAGAAAGTAAACAGACCATCCATATATGACTTCACAGTATTTGTTATGAAGAATCCCCCCTCAGATGTAATACATATAATATTGGATTATTATTATTATTGATGCATTTTTATGTAAGCAGCATTTAAACTTTTTAAAGGTAGGGCTCATTTTAACTACATTATAAACTGTTATGAGGTTTAATTAAAAAAAAAATGTGAAGTCACTTTAAATTGATCATGTTTTTATGTTAAATCTTGAGTAAATGTACTGAAACACGGGTTCAGAACATAATCCTGTAAGCAGGTCAGACATTGTGTTTTTTTAATTTGCGTCATATTTAAAAAAATGAAATGTTTTCTATAGTGCTGCCTTTCATACCTTTCTCCCTCTGTGTCCGGCTGTCCTGCAGTACTGAGCAGTAACCACAGGGAGGCGCTCCTCGACAAAGAGAGTGAGATGTCTTCCATGCTGGAGAAGCTGCGGCTGAAGGAGACGGAGATCCAGAGGATGAGAGAAGACGAAGCCCAAAGAGCCAGCTACCTGCAGAGCGCCATCCTCACCTACGTTCAGGGCTCCCCTCTGGGACACTACGGCAGCCCCAAGAAGTGACACACAGACCTCAGCTGTAACCTCTGAGCCCTCACTTTGCTTCCTGCACAGGTCAGGACAGACTGAAGAATTTAAAAAATCATGATTATCTGGATTTTTAAAGATAATCGGTGCTGGGCAGTGACTGTGATCAAGAAATGAAGGGTTAAAAGAGTCAGACATCCTTGATATTTTCAGGATATTTATGGTCCCCAGAGGATGAATAATACATGCGAAATCTACATTTTTACCTCCACTACCACTGGAGTATTGAACACATCCATCAGACTTTTACCCTGTTTTATTGGTGTGTATGTGGTGTAGTGGATGCAAAGCTATTAGCTGATCTCCAGTGTCTGAGTTCTGGCCAGTTCCGATCATAGAACAGATGGTTCCAGCAATCTGGCAGGGTCAAGAAACTCCAAGTTTTTACTCCACTAAACTACGAGTACACTAACCGTACTGGCAGACATCCTTTTTTACTGGCTTTGTCAAGAAACAAAATAGTGCCGAGTGAAATAGGTTTTTTGGTGGAATAGGTGTTTTTTAGTGTACATGTAGTTTTGTGGAGTAAAACCTTGTACTTTCGTGACCCTGACAGCTTGCAGAACGAACTATTCTACAATCAGAACCAGCCAGAACTCAGACAGGTAAGCTAATAGCTTTGCATCCACTACACTACTGGCAGGTAATTCATTCTCTTTAATGTCCGAAATCCCAAATTATCCCTCTAAAGCAACTACAAGTAACCTTTAACTGATCATTTAACACTCTCAGTTAATCTTGATGGTATATATCACCGACATAAACTAACAAGATCATCAGCGAGAAGATCAACTATTTCTTTACAGTTCTTCTTAAGGCCTGCCACATTACCATCAGGTCCGATTCCAACTAAATCTGATGGAAACATGCAAGTTCTCCAAAATATCTGTAAGCTCAAACTCCAGCAACCAAATCTGCCCTGGACAGACCAAGGTGCCACTTGCATCTACAACATAATGATCACCTCAAGTGCAAGAATAAGTGCTACTGTATTTCATTAGTCTTGTGTTCAGAACATATTTGAGATTAACCTGCTGTTGAAGTTATATTAGCCATGACCACAGCCCTATCCAAATGTTTTACATGATTATTGCCAAAGATTCACACTCTTGTGTCTTCAGCTCTCCTGTTACCTGAGATGTGCTGTACTTAAGGGGACATTCACCCCCCAAAGCAAAAACATATTTTCCCTCTCAGTGCTATTGATCATGGAGCTAGATGGCAATTGGTTTGTGGTTCTTGAAGCATTTTCAACATGGATCTGCTCCAAACACACTTAGTGGATTATTTTTGAGTAGCTGGGTCATGATTCTTGAATGAGACACTTTTGTTGAGCTTTTAAAATGTATTTTTTGGTCATCTGGTTCCATTATACATGAGAGAAGGCAGACATCTCTATGGCCGATATCTTCAACACACCAAAACAATCTAGACTGATTAATAGCACTACAGGTAAGAGGAAAATATGTATTTTTGATTTTGGGGTGAACTGTCCCTTTGTACTGTAAGTCATCATCTATATCTGTCCAGCCCAGTCTGTTCATTTAAATATATTGAAGGCAATGGTTCCTTGTTAGTGTTTACATATACAAAATGAGATTCGGTAAAAAAAAAAATGCAGTAAACAGTAACCTGATTCACAAAAGGATGTCTGCTGTTTTTAGAACTTATTTTATGAAGAAAAACTTTGGATGCAGTCTTTTTTGATACAAAGTGCTGTTTTATATCATGATATTGTTTCAAATATGTGGTGGATTGTTTTTTCAGGTGTGTTTTTACTATTTTTCAGTTTTTGAAAATGTGTTAAATGTCTGAAAATAAATGATCTTTCTTACATTTGTGGATAATTAAGCGGTTAGTGTATTATTCTATTGAACAGATAACATTAGGGTGTTAGGAGTGTTGTGATGGTGGGGTGGGGATGTATGAGGTCACTGGGTCTTGAAATTACAGCCAAAGAACATTGACTGTCAAGATAGTTCACACACACTGAAGCCTTTGAAAGTCTCTATGGAGGAACCGTCATCTTTATTCTATCAGACGTTCTTAATGGGAGCACGTTATTATTATTCGACTGTATTGATCTGTGTAATGCAGCTGTCTGAAATGAGACCATTTGAATGTTATTGACTGCATTAACCACACTTGTTCCGGATGTGAACATTTGCACTGGGGGGCACTTCACAGCTGTTGGCAAGGCAGAGGCAATTGCTTTCTTTAAAGAGCTTTAAATAAGTAATAGAAATGAATAAGGGCGTTTAAAAATGCAATAAGGGGTCAAATGAAATCAATTAAAGTAAGATAAACAAAAGTAATAGAGGGATACAGTTTCAAAACAGTTATACAGCAATAGTTTAATAAAGGACATATAAGTGGAAAATTAATTAAAGGCAGAGAGAAATAAAAGAGTTTGATGAAAGTGTCTTAAATTGGTGAACATTTAAGAACAAAGGGGTTTGTTTAGGGTGTGTGCAGTATAAAGGCTGACTGTTTACAAAATGTAAGGATCCTTCTTGGTTTATGTTCTTCATGAATAGACTACAACAATTAAAATACTTGTGGTAAGTAATTAACGAGGGTGAAGAAATTAGTCAAAATGTTTATATATGCTTAGTTAATGTACACAATGCATATTATTTGAATTAAGTTAATATATACAATCATTATTCAATTATCATTAATGGCACTTTCACTATTGTTTTCTGTATATACTTTCATGTGTAGTTTTTCTTTTTCTTCTTTTTTAAAGATATTTTTTGGCCATTTTCAAGGCTTTATGAATGAAAGGGGGAGACAGAGGGGAAGACATGCAGGAAAGGGCCCAGAGTCGGATCCAAACCTGGGCCGTCTGCCCACTAGGACCGAGCCCCAGGCGCCACCGGGACGCCCCCATGTGTAATATTTAAGTGGATCTTATGTTGCCTTGGCCTAAAGTCAATTAGTTCCAGCCTGCCCTTGTTTAGGAGGGACAGTTGTATGTAAGTGGTGCTGCCGAGCTGAAGCAATAGCACAGCGCTTTAGGGTGCCCTTAGCTGGAGAAATATGAAAACATGACAACTGGCGTGCCCTCCCATTAGAGATAATTGATAAAATGGCATCTCTGGGAGTTTTAAAATTGAGAAAACATGGTGCACATGACACCATCTTGGCCAGTCTACATGCTAGAAAACATTCTGCACGGCAGGCATCTGGTTCCTTTATATTTTTCACCCCTGAACTTCAGACAAACAAGGGAGTCCACCACTATGTGAGATAGTAGAAACGTCTTAACTCATTGTAAAACTATTATCTTTACTTTTATTTTTAATTAATTCTGTGCAAAGCTTTGAGAATAGTAGTAGCTGAAGGCTAGTAGTAGTGGTAGTATTAGTAGGCTAGTAGTGTCCTCGGTTAAAGCGAAGACGGAAGTAAAAGACGTGAATCATCTCCTCAACCGCTACGATTTCTCAATTCTGTGCTCTGTCCCTTTAAAAACGCTCGGCATTTCTCGGAGTTGCTCGGCGCTGCTCGTCATCGACCCCTTTCACTGCGGCTCCATCGCCGAGCGGACTGGCCCGCTGCTCTCATCCGAGACCTCAGTGCAGACTGTCGGATCTATTAATCCACCAACGCCGGATCCCTGAAAGCCTCCAGCACCTGCACAAATGCAAGCTATCAAATGTGTGGTGGTGGGCGACGGGTAAGAGCATGCTCACACACACAGGAAAGCAGCATATTTTCTCATGTGTGATTCGGTGAAGCGTCCATGGATGGATGGATGATGGGAGGATGCTATGTAGGAAAAGGGGCTGGGGCTCACCGAGCTGTCGGTCGCCCTGGTTTTCTGTGTTGTGCTCCCTGATGCTCAATAGGTTTCATCTGTTATCTGCTTTGTGCTTGCATTCGGTTTGATCACATCGCGGCCTCCGGTTCATTATGACGGTCGGAGCGGATGCGGGAACACCTACACGCCTCGTAGGCCACTGGAGGCAGGCTGAAGTGCTGATGCACGCTAAGGAATTTGTGGCCCTGTCAGTGACAAACAGGCCCCGCTGCCCTAATTCTGCTCACACTGTGCCTTTCTTACTGCACCCACATATCATTAACGTGTGTGCCACTATTTTCCTTATGTCTGTTTTAAATCCTTGATATCATTGCTAGCTATAGATTTAGGCTGGGAAAATGACAAATTAGTGTAAAATCTTAAGATATTAAGAATGGGCCTAACTATATCTGTTATGATTTAAATCAGATTGCTGAAACGAAATAATATTGACATTGAAATTAAAAAATCTTATATCAGATGATATGTGCAGAAGGAGATTCAGGGAATTATGAAATCACCTTAAAGAGGATTCCTCCTTTACACCTCTTGCTCAATTTATTACATTGAGGAGAAGCTTACTACTCAGCTGGCTTTGGAGGAAGCTCTTAAAAAACAACCCTGATGATGTCATCAATTTGTGCTTGCAAGCCATGAATTCATAACAGACAGAATGGATTACAAACCAGGAAAAACATGGGTTTCTACCAAGTGGCAACCCCTGGGGCTGAAATGAAGCCAATGCTTGTTTGTCTAATATTGCAATTCCTGGACTGGCCACTTGAGGCTGGCTCCAAAATGTATTCAATCCTCATTGATATCTTTTACAGCAAAGTAAACATGTTTATAGGCGGGTACAAAAATTGTTTTGGTCTCTGAAGCCAGTTCACCTCTGCATGATAACTGTACTGTGACACCTGTTTCATTTTTTACATTAAAAGGTATAAGTAATTAAGGGCATGGCAGATCTGAGTGACAGGCAGCTGTCCTCTCAGGCTGCATTCAGCCCCCACACATTCAGTCACAGTCAAGATGGCGTTGGCCGGAGCCACGGTTGCTTCATTTTGAGTCTTCGTAAACCTATGGGTGACATCACAGAGACTACAGTCACATTTCATACAAGCTTTAGTTACCACCAGGCAGGGAGAGTCTAACACTGTACTGCATAGCTAGTTTTTGCTCTGTATTATTTGCACAAATTTGTGTTGAGTTGTTTTTGTCATTTTACATCAAACACTGTTTTACACCATTATGCTATGCTAGGTAGCTAACTAGCAACATAGGCCTTCATGCTGTATAAATGTGTTCAACTACAATCTAAACTAAATGTGATCAGCTACATATGTTACCTGTTCCTGCCCTAATATGACCCACAGGAGTGTTGCCCCAATTAGCATCTCATCAACCCCCAGTTCTAGGAAAGCTAACTACATGGTTAGGCTTAGCAAAAGATAGTTTGGTGTAAAAAAAAAAACATAGGATAGGTTATACATAGGTGATGTAAAAGTGACACAGAATGGGACGTAGCTACTCACAGAAGCTCAATTAACAACATTACAACAACGCAGACTTCTGGTTTCACTAGAGACATGAACACCGGCCTCCTGGGTTATAGTCCTGAGTTTGTTTGACCCGACCACCATGAATGGACCTTGTCGTTACTTCCGTCTTGGCTTTTCATCCTAATTATTACTGCCACTACAGGGTGCTGCTTCATAATAAACATAATATGGGTCGTAAAAAGGCTGCCGTACAAACAACATATGGGTTTGATTCTTCAGGGGGAGGTCAGTCTGACGGTATAAAAGCACAGGTTGAAGTTATAACATGAACGATGGCTGAATTCCTTTTAGCTGCTTCAGTTTGAGGGTCCTGCTATTTTCTTGCTGTCATGGTTTAGTGAGCCATTGGTATTAGAAACACTTGTCTGCTGGTTAAAAAAATAACCTATGTACCATCTGCACAGGCATTAGACACAGTTTGCTGGCCTGCTCACTGACCATGTATGTGGACACCATCTGAATGTGTGTTTTTGTAACAGCTCAGACTCTGACTAATCTCAGAAACTCCAGCTGATGTTTTTGTCGCGGCTCTATACATTAATGTGTTGGATTCACGAGGCTATGTGTGAATGTTTTTCTTTAAGTTGACTTCACACTTTCATCTGACACCCTGTATACTTCTCTGCTTCAATTTGCACCACCTACAGCAAATTTTCTTCCACTCGCTTCTTTTAATAGATTTGATATGCAGTACTGTTGTGAAGAGGAGGAGGAGTCCTTTCGTGTGTCCAAGGTTCTGGAAGTAAACTCATTGTTTTAAATAGACAATGTTAGGTGGTACTTGGAGCACTTCCAAGCCTTGGATGGACTTTAAACAGTTCATCAGAGCAAAAGATGAACAGCTGCGTTAGAAAAGATCTGGTTATTTAATAAAAAGTCAACGATACAAGCTAGTAAACATCAAATGAAAATGGAATCACGTCTCCTGGTGTGCTTTCAGTAAGACACTTAAAAAGCAGAAAGCTTATGCTGCGTTCCAAACAACTCAGAATGTGAAAATTTACGACCTCCTGCTAGTTAAAGTATAAACTATAATGGAGCAAAGCCTGATTTCTTACTTCATAGAGATGGAGATGCCCACATCATAAATGGCAAACCATCAGCTAAAAGGGAACATGACGTATATTTGCTTGTATTTAATTAAAATAGTACAAAATTTCCATATAATAAATTGTATAATGCCATGTGTCAGCTCATGCAATATTTTTCTCTCCACTGTTTCATCTATATAAGCGAGAATGCTTAGAATTACCAACAAGGCAATCAGAGATGGCAGACTTCACCCCACTAATCAGTTAGAGTGCAGCACCCTCTGTTGGCCAGAGGATGCATATGCATCGGAAACACAGACAGACAGACAGACAGACAGACAGACACGGCCGCCCAAAAGAATACTTCACTCCCACTCTGTGGGGTGAAGTAATCATCAGCCATTTTTTGTTTTGTTTTTTACATTTGGCGTTGTGACCGTCATGAGAAACTGATGGATTAATGTGTGAGTCATAGAACATTTTGATAGACAGACAGAATCCAGTTGCATTGTGGGAAGTGTAGGATCCAGCGTGGGTGGGACTGAATGTCAGGACATCTTGGTCGCTGTTTTGTCTATTCTTCTTTTGTCACATTTGGGGTTGTGCACCTGGGACTTCGGACACTGACTGGAACGCAGCATTAGAATGATTTTCTAAGCGTGCAGATTTGACTTTCCAGAGAATTACAGTTTAGATTCTCATGTCAGTGGGTGAATTCTACAACTACAAGGCAGCATTTTAGTAAGAGCAAAGATTTTTTTTTTTACATGTTCTTATAACTCTGATCACCATGACTGCAGTGGTGGTTATGCTGGACTACTGTGATTGTCAACAGGGATCATGGTTGTGTCCGGACTGCTAGGCCCTGTTCTTCCGTTATTACTGCTACTACTACTGCTACTACTGATATTATATGATTCTGTTTTCCACAACTACTATAATTAGTCACAGCACCATTACAGGGTTAGTGCTGTTATTGTTGTCATTGTTCATCTCTCCCCTCTCACACTTTATCTACTCTGTTTTACTGTATGTTGAACTGTTCTGTACAATGACATCTATCGCACATCTGTCTGTCCTGAGAGGGGGATCTGTCCTCTGCTGCTCTCCCTGAGGTTTCTTCTTTTTTTCTCCTTCAAGGGGTACCTTAAGGAGTTTTTAGTTTGTTGTATTGGTCAAAGGAGAGACGGTGGTGTACCCTGTCTGTAAAGCCTTTAAAGCAGAAATACAATTGAAGTGAATTTGCCCCTTCTCTATGGCAACAGCGACCAAGGCTTATTATAGTAAGAAAAGCAACCATCAGGAGAAACTGATGGATTAATGTGTGAGTCATAGAACATTTTGATAGACAGACAGAATCCAGTTGCATTGTGGGAAGTGTAGGATGCAGCGTGGGTGGGACTGAATGTCAGGACATCTTGGTCGCTGTTTCGTCTATTCTTCTTTAATCAGAAATTGACAATGTTTGGTCTTTAGTTTCTTGTCCTCCGTCCCTTTCTGTCCTGCTCTCCTCATGACCTCAAAACAGTCTCATGGCACCCTC
>CAFUXE010000482.1:147836-197941 GCA_903364295.1 Serranus cabrilla
AGCGGCCGAGAGGGATGCGGGATGTCACGGTCTTGGCCTTTTCAGGGTCGCTCCAGCCTCTACGACCCATCTCAGTCATCACCACCGTGGGGTTCACACTGTTCACACGGATCTGATCAGAACACAACGCTGACATTTCAGTCCAAACTATTCCAACATTCAATCAATGAAAAGCACAATTAAATCAAGGAATCAAGGGAAGTTGCGATGTCGTGTGAGTAAGTGTACCTGGTGAGGTCCCAGCTCCAGCGCCATCATTTTAGTCAGCATGACCAGAGCTGCTTTAGTGGCACCTTAACAATGACAGAAACACAAAGGCAAGATGAACTTTGTTGTCACCAGGGCAACAGCATGAATGCAAAGGCCCTTTTCATGTGAGGTCTCTGCGCAACTATTTCACCTCAAAATAACAGCTTCAAAATCATTTTAATGCCTCACTGACTTGCAAAAGGGAGCCTGTCATCCCGACTCTCCGCCCCTAATGCTGTTTCTGCAATATGTCACTTTAGTGAATGTGTATTAACTGCCACAAGAAGTGGCAACGGCGCTTACACAGCACCAGTTATACTTCACTGATTCTGGTGAAACTGTATCAAATTTTTAAGAGAAAAAAATGTTTTGAGTCGACTTAAGTCCAAGTCACAGTGACTCAAGTTGCTTACAAAACAGCAACTAGAACAGCTCCTGCCTCCCTGAACCTTCATTCAGGTCCAGCACTGAGCTGGTCTTCTTACTGCTGGATTAGTTAGTAATATTAGCTGGCTTGCAAAGTTTTGTGTTGCTGCACTTGCCTGATGTTTGGCTGCATTATCAAAGTTGTTGACTAATTTCTGAACAAATACACGTGTACGCAGAGTCAAAGTGAATTCCACAATCAATTCTATATAAAGTTGCTTCAAGAGAGCCAAGAACTTAAATTTTCTGTCCAAAGAAAGGCTCCAGGTGAGTGTTGGCACACGGTTGTTCCTCTGGTTACTCACAGTAGACGGTGTGGTCTCTGAGGGCCACCTGTGACGCCTGGCTGGACACGTTCACAATGGAGCCTCCTGATCCTCTGGCCTTCATTCCACGCGCCACTATCTGACCACAAAGACAGAGCCGTTTGATTCCATGGAAGCAGTTTAATGAAGCAAACATTTGAATTAATATATAATAAAAGCTAATATATTCTTTTTGTCTTTTTATACATACTTTACTTTCCCTGACACCCAACCCTAAGTTTTCCATGTATGTTTGGATGAGTAAAGCACACTAAAAACAAAAGAAAATGACCAAAGAACAAAATGAAACAAAGAATGGAGGACATGCAAGTGTATTGGAGCCCTAATCTTACCTGGGAGACATGCAATACAGCTTTCACATTCACATTGAATGACCTGGAGAACATAATAAACACCACAGATTGCCACAATGAAACAGTATCTTGGGACTTATTTTGTTCTATTTTGTGCTGTATTCTATGACTACTTGCTGCTGCAGCTTCCTTGTTGGAAACTATCCTGTATTTTTTCCTTACTTGTCAAACTGGTCGGGTGTGACCTCCAGAAACTGCTGCAGATTGGCATAGGCAGCGTTATTCACCAGCAGATCGATGGGGCCGACGGCCTGCAGGGCCGCCTCCGTGGCCCCCCAGTCTGCCAAGTCCACACACACTGGAGTGATGGACGCACACTGTTAAAGGACGCCAACAACACACATCAGTGTAAATATTAGACAAAGAAACAGATGATGATGAAGAAGAAGGGGAAAAACAGGAATAGGAATGTCTAAATGGGATTTTTAATGACATTCTGCCCTCTTTTATGGAAAATTGAGGGTGGGGGCAATGGATATTTAGGGGGAGATAGCAGGTCAACAGTAGATGCCATATAGAAGTGGTGAACATCATCTGAAAACTGGAACCTGATGATGAATTACAGAAGCAGCTCCGCACTGTGTGTCAATGATGTGTTGACAAATCTATGATGTTATTAATGAATTAGTCAATCAGAGAACTAATTAATTGATTAAATGGTTTAGAAGATTATGATATATGACGACCATCCCCATGCTCACGAATGTCTCATACATCATTGGAGTAATTTAAGGGTTAATACCATTTGTGAAAGATTTGGTGCAAAATTTTGTTAAAATTATTGTTGAAATATTGCAAGAATTGCGTTTTTCTGCAATTGGATGGTGAGCACTTCTGCTCTGGAAACTGAAACCTTCTTATTGCTGCTCTGAAAGCTCTGAGATTTCAGATTGGTGCAACAAATTAAGAGGCTGAAAACTAAATGAAAAGGTGTCTCCCACACACACACCCCCAACCACCCTCCCCCCATCATCGATCACACATAACTTCAGGTCAAGTAAGTAGAGTACCTCCTGCAGCAGACTGTCGAGGTCAGCCTGCGTGCGTGTGACCGCTGTGACCTTTGCCCCGCAGCGTGCCAGCATCAGAGCCGTGGCCCTGCCAATTCCTGAGACACAAAACATCCATAAACACAAAGACTTATTACAGAGCTGAGCTGCTGCTGTGACACAAGAGCTGACACACACACTCACACACGCATTCCACGCATGTCTCAGGCTCCACGAACAAAGCTTTTTTTCTATTCCATTTTCTCAGCGTGTTGGAAAAGGCGAGACTCTCTGAGGGGATGTGCAAAGTCATGACATGCCTTGATCAGCCTTCTAAAGATCCTTTGCAATTTCATCAGCCTTTTGACAGTTTGAATTTGTATTCGTTCTCATCACCTCAGTTATTTCTTTAAAAAGTAAACTTTACTTGGTATCACAGTATTTAGCATTTATATTAGCAAACAAACATCTAATAAGTGGTTTAAGACTCACTATAATGCAGTAAGCACATATAAGAACAGTTTAAGTGAGCAATTTTATCTTCTCATGAAGATGTATTTCATATCATAAATAAATTTTAAAATAATTTAAACAAAGATTTTACTGAAGAACAAAAAACATGTTTATATTTCTTGGTTTAAAAATAAATAGTATATAGATTGTTGATGATTATATGTATATATATGATTATATGTATATAAATACATATATACCAAGCCTTAATCATGATGACGCTATCACTCTTTTTTTCAATGTGTCCCTCTTACTTTTAGATCACATTTATTATGATCGTTTTTTATTTAACAACCTTTACTTTGAAACTGTGTTTTCCGGTCTGCTCCGTGTAAACAGCCTGCAGTTCTGTCACGTGACCGTTTGTCTCAGCAGAGCCAATCATGTCTTCACTGTGTCGCCACAGAGCGCAGAATTTATTAAAAGAAATCATACTTTCCAGGGGTTCAGGGGCTAAACTACCTTACTACTAACTTCTCTGATCATCTCCTTCTGCCCCTACACTGGAAATGCTAGTCTCTGTTGAATATTGCTTAAGGTCGAAATACATTTTACATTTTAATACGGGACGATTCCGTATTGAACGGGACGAGTGGCAACCCGTGCATGTTCATGTTTCTGTGCAGAGTTGTCTTTACCTTTTCCTGCTCCGGTGACCAGAGCTCGTTTCCCCGCAAATGAAATGTCCATGATCGATCAGGTCCGCCGAGACCAGCTGCAGATTGATGAGCAACAACAGCACAGACTCGGTTACAGACTGAAGACCAGCGATCATGTGACTCGTTTTGGTCTAGACAGGAGGACATGTCGAGCTAAACTATCCTCCAACTTTAAGATCCTTCTCCTAAATGTGCCCAATATTCCCTGCATGCAAATAGCAGTCAATCATACCTTGTGTTTAGTGGTTTTAAAAACAGAGTGGGAGTGCTTACCAGCTGTGCAGCAGGCAGAGCGGTGGGTCAGGAAGTGCTGTGTCCGTGTTCCGCTGGGCTCAAAAAGTCAAGTTAATAATCAAAATAAGTGTCTTTGTTGTCTTGCAAAGTCACTGTGAACAGGCAGAAACCCCTATGTACAGATGTCTCTGCATAAATATGCTTTAAAGCAGTTTACTGCTATATCACGGATGTATTTTAAATGTGGTAAACCAATGTTGATACGCTTTTTTTAGTTTAATGTATGTGTTGGAGTGCAGATTAAGAGGTGCACCTGATTTGTAGAAAAAATACTTTGCATTCAGTGTTTTTTATGCATATGTCTTGATGGATTAACAACATTCATGAACCCATATGACATAAAACAGGAAATGTATTATTAGGCCTATACTTGATTGTATACACTTACTGGCCACTTTATTAGCCAGCAAGGTGTACCTAATAAAGTGGTGAGATGGTCTTCTGCATACTTGGTTGTAACGAGTGACTATTTGAGTTACTGTTGAACCAGTCTGTCCATTCTCCTCTGACCTCTGACATCAAAAAGACATCAAGGCTCACTGGATATTTTCTCTTTTTCTGATCATTCTCTGTAAACTCTAGAGATGGTTATGATGAAAATCCCAGTTGATCAGTTTATGAAATAGACCAACAACCATGCCACGTTCAAAGTCACTTAAATCACCTTTCTTCTCCATTCTGATGCTCTTTGAACTTCAGCACCTCATCTTCATCATGACTACAGGCCTAAATGCATTGAGTTGCTGCCATGTGATTGGCTGATTAGATATTTGCATGAACAAGCAGTTGCACATGTGCGGTATGTATGTGTGTCAGAGAGAGTCAACAATGTTAAATTATGCAAAATTGCCACCAAATATACATATAAATAAATAAATAAAGTTAGCCACCATGTAGGGTTATTAAAGATTAGCATTGAACTTTTACTTAGCTGACGCCTCATTATGTATGACATCACTACAAATAGTAAACTATTTGACTATTTTGAAAATAATTCATTTATCACTAATATTTTAGACAGATTTACCATTAGCAGTACCGCCATGTTGCCCTTTAAACTTGCATGTGCACATATAAACGGTTGGACTGGAACCAGCGCATGTGTACATCTTTAAAAAAGGATATATTTTATTACAAAAAGGTACCTGATAACAAATATAATTTAGCTGAAATATTTTGTCTATCACCTGAGGTTGTTGCAGTGTGTGCAGGGGAATAAAGTCTCGGTGCTGCTGTCAGGTTTCCCCAGGCGCTGTTGCCTGGGTGAATAAGGGGGCTGTTTCTGGAATGACCCAGGGGTTGTTGTTGTTTGGGGGTTGTTGACCCTGCGAGCTGTTGCTGAGGACACGTCAGGAGCTGTTGCCGGGGACACGCAGGGAGATGTTGCCGGGAAGATCGCAAAAAAAATGACAACTCTAAATAATGCTAAGTAACACAATGACTTTGGGAATGCAACAGGGCTCAATATTCTTTAAAAAAAGTTACTTAGCATTGCTTGACTGACACAACAATGAAGTTTTTCTGAGTCAGTTCGTTCCTTACTGAGGATGGTGTTGTGATGATGGAGGAGATTCATCATGCAGAATATATGGGGAGAGGGCAAAGCCATGAAATAATTGTTCTTTTTCATTCTTGCAAACAACTGACCTGTAGCTTGGCTGTTGACCTTACCAGACAGTTGAGAC
Source organism: Serranus cabrilla (assembly GCA_903364295.1). Lineage (NCBI taxonomy): Eukaryota > Metazoa > Chordata > Actinopteri > Perciformes > Serranidae > Serranus > Serranus cabrilla. The sequence goes on from CAFUXE010000482.1 coordinate 153,331, forward strand.
CTGATTACCAGATTAAGTCTTCTTAAGACTTCTCTCTTGTTTGTGTTGTTTTCATGTGAACAGTCTGAAGCACATAATATTCAGAGGAACCAATAACTGGATGTCCACAGTTTTGTTCCAATGTGGTGTTCTATTCTGTTGGCTCCATAAAGTGCTCATCAAGCTTCATGAAAAGCAGCTTTGTGGTTCACTAAAAGTAGTACGGGTTGTGAGACCTTGTGCAAAATTATACCACAACCCCAGTAGACATTTATTTCCATGACAAAAGCATGTCAGCAATGGCCCGAGGGCTCTCAGCACGAAGAATGCATTTAGCTACAATCCCACACAGACGCAAGATCACTGCCATGTTCACTGTGTGATCACATGGTCACATATAACATTAACAAATGTTGAGATATCAGACAAGAATACTTACTTTCTTTTTCTTTTTTTTTGCAGGACTTTTATCTTACTTGCTAACAATGAAGCAGAACTATATAAAGTGGTGTCACTGCATATAAATTACATTGAGATAGTTAAGAAAAAAATAGGACCCAGTATGCAGCCTTGTGGAACACCTTCATATTCAAAAAGCTCAAAAATAAACCATCAGCATGGACACATTAAAATCTACCACTTAAGTGGTTTTCGAACCACTTAACGGTTTGATCTAGTGTGATCACTTATGTTTTAACAATGAGCCCACATATACTCATATGATCATCACTGAAGTACACACTCCTTACACATACAAAACTATGTATACACACCCTAAGCTTTTTCTTCATCCACATCCACCCAGTTTGTGTGATATAGGAGCAGGGAGTTCTTCAGCACTAAATCAACTTCATTAAATCCCATATGTTCCAGTGTTTTGCTCAATGAGCTCATCTGCCTGTCTAACAGGGGTTTACAGAGGGGCAGCTCCCATGAGGATGAGGAAACCAGGCTCCTATAAATCAGACAGCAATTACATTGCTATTATGAATGATGTCATTAACTACAACACTGCTAAAGCATTGGTTTGGCTACATGGTATTCTGTTCAATTACCAAAACAAAACACATGCGTACAACTTTGCAATATGGCAGCAATCCAACAATAAAACAGTCAAACATTTGACAATGCGGAAAGGTTTTATTGTTATTGAAACATCACAATAATACATAAGTGGTAAAGGGTTTACAAAAACACTCTCACTCAGTCTCACCCACCGACCTGCAGTGGAACACATGCTCTGGATTTTGGATTCTAGTTTTGTGTGCAAAAAGGTAGACAAGTGTTTTACACAAATACTTTTTACAGGCAGAAATACTGTAGCTGGTTGGTGTAAATAGAGTGATCGCAGCCAAAGAACCAGTTGATCGGAATACAAGTCAGCAAACCACAAGGACTTCCTATTCCATTTGATCATGAGCATTCATAATTCAACGGGGAAGTTGTGTCTAGTTAGTATTTTTTTCAGTTAATTTCTAGAGAAAGCTTCTTGCCCAGGTAGGTTGAAATATCATTGGCTCCAAAAAACTCACTATGTCTGCCTCCAGAGTAGCTCTGCCTTAAAGAAGTGTATGAGCTAAAACTACAACCTAAGCAAGGAAAGGTCAAAAGGAAATTCACTCATATTTACACCAACACTGTAACATACATACATACAGGAAGTGACAATATCAGAGTAGTGCAATACCATAAAGACAGGCCTGTTAAGGCTAATACAAGAAGAAGGTTTTCAGGTGAGAACAAGGAAGGCATCAGAACAATTACAACAGACTGAAATAAAGGTGTGCCCACTTCTGTCATTTCTGGTCATATCAAACATCTGTTGAGTTCACGTTTGTGACCAAAAAAATACATTAAACTCAAACCCTTAAAAAGTACCTAAATTCTCTTTCATTATTAATAAACGATCTCATTTTATATCGACTTTGGGGTAGCATGGCAACAGGAAAACAACAAAGTGGTGAATTGACTGACGCTAAGAGTCAGAAAGGCGTTTCATTAAACACTCAATCAATAAAGAAGGTAAGGAACTCAAGGCAATGGTAACACTGTGGGGTCCTTCACTTAATGTACAGGATGCCTGAAGTGGTTTTCCACTCAGTGAGGAAGTGTACAGTATTTCTGTAGGTGTGTTTTAATTAGTTGAGCCACTAGATTTCAGACCACAAGTCAGTTACCAGACCAAACATAAATACCAAAGCAAATATTCTTTACATTTCAGGATTATTACCTATGTAGCCTTGACCAGCAGCCTTGGTAATTTTGTTATTTTCTTGGAAGGTAAAACCAGAATGGATGGAGCTAAAGAATCTAATATTTCTTTCAACGAGCCAATGATAACGTCAGGACAGAGTAAAGGTTGGAACTAGTGGTTTGGATTGTGACCCTGTGACTAAAGCTGGGCCAAAGTCTACCAGCCAACAGCCGCTGAGCCTGACATGGTGATTTAATAGCAAGACGTAACTTGAAGGGAATTCTTAAGAACTAATTAAAACTTTTATATTATCAGAATCCAGCCCAAAACAGTCGCTTTTGATAGATGTAAATGTGTATTAACAGCATTTAGATCTGGCTGCAGGTACAATGAGGTACATATGAGGGATGAAGTCAGGCAACCAAACAAACGTTTCTTCTATGTAAAGGTAGCGTGATCATAACATAGCAGGCAGTGGGGTAAATGTTTACCAGGTATTGTGCTGCAGGATAAAAACTGTGGCTTTCAGTTCATGCGGCGATGTTCAAGCTTTGGACACCAGTTGGTATCTGGATACAGGAGGCAGTGCACCGTCTTAAACCTGCAGGATGACAATAGAAAAGGACATGAACTTCTCTCACAAGATCAACCCAATACAGCTCCACAGTGTACGCTTCAAGTACAACATATGGATTCCTTTGATGACTTTGATCTTGGTCTGTCTCCTGGTTGAGTCTTCTTACTTCCAGTGAATGAAAATATCTATACTTGATCTGAACAGAGAATGGAAGGAGGAGCCTGAGGGAAGGACATGCGGCAAAGGCACCTCAGGCCAGATTCAAAACTGGGTCTGTTGTAGCAATGTCTCAGCCTTAGTGGTATGCTGTGGTAGCCACCGGGACACCCTGAAAACCCTTGAATTTCTTTGTGGTGGTTACAAGGTTTGAAAAGTACCCGGATTTTTTAAAAAGCTCTTAAAACTGCTTGACATTGCCTTCATAAAATACTTACAAATATAAAAACAGAACAAAATACTACAGAAAAAGAGGCATTAAAAAAGCTTTAATCACTTTAAATAATGATCCTTAAAGGGATAGTTTTTTTTTTGGATGGATAGCAACAAAAATCGGTGGACATATTGTAAATGTAGCAGACAAATAAACAGGTGTAACATTTCTAGGGTGGGCCCCTGTTTAGATGGTTAAAATACATTTGAATCAGAACACATCTTTAGTCGTTTAACCCCAGTTTGAAGTCTCACAGATACAGTATATGATAATAAATGATGAACACGGCCATGGGAGTGTGCAGAGGGGACACATGTGCTCACCTTGTGGGGTCTTCAGTGAGTGAAAAGCCTCCAGCAACACTGACTACATTTCTTCTGTTGTCAAAGCCTCCGAAGCTCAGAGTCACCTGGTACAAAACAAACAGCAATGAATAACTGTTTCCAATGCAAAAGAGTGTCTGGAAATGCTTGATTCCACTGACTCATTTCCTGCCACAAACGACACACACTCACCTGCTCCAGCACAGTGTCAGTGGGCAGCTTCTGCAGGTTCTCCAGGTGAGAGTGGAAGAGGTGTGTGTGTGTTAGCGTCACCTCCAGCAGCGCTTCGATGATGTAGCCGATGGTGCAGTCGTCTGGAAGTCGGATCTTCTCTGCTGTGCTGATGAAGTTCCCCAAACTGAAAGCAGAGGGCAGAGTGTCAGCCCGACAAAGCCTGGAAGGGGTGTGTTTCCATGCCAACAGCAGAGCAGTCATTAAAAAATGTGCTAAAATGTGCATATTGAGCACTGTTGCTGTGATGTGAACATGTGCAATAGAATGTTTTTGCTGCTTGATACAGACACAAAGCTTGAACAGTTTTCATTTTCTGTCGATATAGTTAATAACAATTTGTGGATGATTTTCTTTTTGAATGTCACATCCCTCACAAATTGATTAACTGGTCCAATGACATTTGGAAAGTCTAGAAGAGCTGCAACATGAAATCATTTTCGCTTGTTTTAGTTAGCGGGTCCGTCCATCCATCCTTTAGAAGAAAAATGTTTCTAGAATCTCTCATTGGGAAAATTGTGATAGGCCGACTCGTACCAGACTTTATTAATCCCATATAGGAAATTAAGTTGTCATAGCAACATAGACAAATGACAAAATATAAGAAAAAGTGCAAAAGTACAACGACATTATATAAGAAACGTGCAAAAACACAACAAAATATAAAATAGGGGTATATACTAGCTACTACAGACAGGATTTTTCTAACTGTGTTAGAGAAAAAAAACGAGCGAGTCCATGACCTACCTGGCCCATGGGCTCATCTTTAGTGCCAGACCTCTGCTGATGCAGAAACCTGCTCCACCTGTGGCAAACCAGAACTTGACAGACACCTGAAGTGACACAAACACAGTCAGATGGATGAAGAACCTGCTTTTGCCGCATCACACATTTTTCTAAAAGAACATTCTGAAGCCTAGATTTGGATTTTATTGCTCACTGCTATGTCAGTTAGTGGAGCCAAAATTTCCAAATAAACAGACTGACCGATCCGTCACTCTTGACCCTCTCTGCAGCCTCTATAGGATGATCCAGACTGGGCCGGCCCAGGTAGACATCCTGGCTGTGGTGGTAGAAGGAGAGCAGCCGCAGCAGGCTGGGCAGGATCACATAGTTATCATCATCCACATGACAGAACCACCTGCAACACACACACACAGTCAGCATCATAGAAATATCATGGTTAAAGTGGCTAATTAGCTGATAACAGTTTACTGCACCCCTGCTGTTTGAATGTGCATTATATAACATTCTGTCGCTCCGGGTTTCTCCACCAAAACAACAGCAAACGACTGAGCAACGGTGTCATTGTATTCCATTTCTCCCAGTTAGAATTCACTGAATGAAGCAGTTTAACCTTAAAATCAGTGTTTCTCCGGACTTCTAGCTGAGCTGCTGCTAACATTTACTCAGCTAGTTTCTCTGATTACTGACATTCCTGACATTCAGGTGGTTTATAAATGGAGCCAAGTTATACACAGAGGTCTTCTGCCCTTCAAAACAAATGGACCGGCTGATTAAACCTAGTTATAACACTGAATAAAGAGCGCTAGTATGATAACATCCAAACATCCGGTTACTAAAATCCTTCATTCCACTGAGCTATGTTGCTTAAATTAACCAAGACCTGAGATCTGAGATGTGGCAGAATAAAAGGCTATCGACAGGTGAAGGAAACAAGCCTTTGTCAAGTGTTTCCTTGATTGGGTTTGAGAATTGCTGTAATGTAACTACACAAACATCTGTTTTTAGATACTTTATTGCAGAAATGTTACTTACTGTACTATTTATTTACAGGTTTCACTCACTTTTTCTGAGACTCGATGAATTTATCGTACTCCACAGACATCTTGCAGCACAGAGCCTGTCGAGTGTGAGCTGCTGAGCAGTTAGTGTTGATGATGTTAACTCCTGGAAAACACATCGCAGAGAACAACAGATCAATTCCATGTTTGTTTGTTTGTTTCTTATATATCATTCTGTAGCAGTAACGTTCCTTATACAACACTGACATTTTGGTCACAGTATATATATATATATACATATACAGCAAAACCCTGCTTAACTAAGTCCTTCTGAAAACCATTTGCTAAAGCTAAGTAATGTACTGCTGTGGATGAAACATAATACATAATAACACAAACTAAGCGATGAGGCAGTGGCTGACCAAAAATTCCTGTTTGCTGGGAGGTAAAATGATTGTTTTCGTCAAGGGAGTCTGGTGGGGGCCGAAGCAAAATAGATTTTACCAACCAGAAATATCAGCTGAACTGTAAGCTATTGTAAGAAAATGTTCACCCTTTTAATTAGCTGTCAGAAAGACATTTCTGAGGGGGAACTGGAGTCATGATCATGGCTTTCTTTCACTAGACTCCACTGACAAAAACGCATTGTTAACAACAACGTGAGAGTTTCTGATCTGAACTAAGTTGTTTTTTCAAAGCATGGCATCTCTTGGTTCTGTCCTGTTCTTTGTGTACATGCTGCCGCTTGACCACGTATGCTTTGCCATCTCCTACCATCTCTGTGTGTGAATCAAATTATTTATTGTTATGGACAATATTCAAAAAAAATGTTAAAGCACTTTGGTGTCCGAGCTGTATAATATTTTCTTTGCTCCTGTACCTGTTCTCATCTGTAGCTCCTTGTCCTCACCATCAGTGAATATGTAGGTCTGAAACAGAACATACGCACCGTTAAAAAAAGTGCAAGCACACACACACACAGTACACACACACTTTCATGCTCTCCTACTGGGGCACAATGAAGCGCTCCATTGTTTTCTTTTCTAGATGAGGTCATGTTGCAACAGGAACAGCAAGTACAGAGCAGAAATTAAACACAGATAAACACACACACACACGCACACACACACAATACTTTCAGACGCAGTGGAGTTGAAACTAGAAAGGCACTCAGAGTGCTGACCTCCAACAAGGCCAATGGTGCCTTCACATACTGGGTGACTATCTATCCCTTAAAGGTACAATAAGTTGATATTGATCATGACTACATAAAAGTTTAAATTAGTTTAGATTAAATCTTTTAAACCCTTTATTTTTTACACATTACACCAACAGCCCATGCTGTAGCATATTTTATCTGCATTCATCAGTAACTTTTAGAAAAGGTATTTTACTTTTAACATCTCTTTAAGTGTTTTAAGTTGTGTTCAATGTGTATACACGTGTAATGATCTGCTGTGAACATGGGGATACACCTCATACATCATAACATGAAGTTGTTGGCAATCTTATTTAATTTGTTTGACTTTTTTTCTCCATCTTTTTGTTCCTCTTTAGCTTCTGTTTGCATTAATCCAAGTTAAACTAGTCAATCTGCCTGTTTTTATGGACAAAAGTTTATTAAATAAGCATCATCTCTCTCTTCACGGGGACACACTTTCTCTGCACGCCACACAGACTACCACAGAGGAAGAGCTACACTGGCACATTTCCATGTAAGCAGCTTTTAATTTTACAGGCGGCTGTAAACACTAGGGGCAGACTTTACTGACCCAGGAGCAGTAAAATAAAACAGCAACAGGGCTGTAACGCCCGCCAGTGTCTGATGGCATAGTGAGTTAGTGTTGACAGCTAACGCAGAGCAGACTCACAGAGGAGCCCTTTCACTGCAGACCTGGACTGAGGACTCTGAGCGAGCACAAGCTGAACTGGACCTCCTCCATCCTCTGTGACTGGGACGTTTCTGCGTGAAGTGGGGCAGAGTGTTTCTGCAGTTAAACCTCCTTCTCTCCACACTGAGGCTCTTTGTCCGGCAGTGGGACTTACTAATTGCTGTTAATAGCTCTCGATACAGAGCTGGTCACAGTGCTTTCTGTGATGGATACTTTAAAGTTCATATGGAGGTACTTAGTGCTACTTAAAGCCAAGCCGCTCTTCATTCACATTTGACTTAGTGTGTTAAAATCCTTGAAAGCATGACACTGGCCATGCCACACTGGCTCACAAGCAAGATTCTCTTTTTTAATGTCACCTGCAGGACCAAACTGCTCCAACAGAGCATGGACCAGTTAATTGATTAAATCAATTAACTCATCAGTTAACTAATAAACTACAGACATTTTTTTAATGACACTAGAGGACCTGTGGAATAGATTGATTTTAACAATGTCATGATACCTTGTCAGGGAGGGGAATAAAGCTACATTTTGGTAAGGCAAAAAAAAATGAACATTTCATTTTCAAAAAGGTCTTTTGGCCTCACAAGTCTCCCACTTACAAACATGCCTAACAAGAATTAACAGGTTTTTCCTGTGTCAGTTTCACCTGTGGTATTTCAATATTTATGCATATTTGGGCCCTAAACAGTCTTGGAGTTGTGTAAATTTGGCATGACTGGAAAGCTGAAACGCTTGTGGATTCAATAAACCCAATTTTTTTTTATCGTATGATGATGTTAGTCCCACAGCAGCCGTTTCATTGTAGTTAAGACCGTCTTTTTAAAGCTTGACCTCACTGTACAAAATTACCCGTTGTGACCTCTAGGATAATCACAGCCTCATAAAATTTTACACCCACACACACGAGAGCCCTGGAGCATTCAGAAGATGTATGGCTTTTCTTACGTATAGTGACAACAAGAGGGTTTTTCCAGCAGTTTTCACAACAGAAGTGTTCGCCAACCAATCTCAGAAAAAGCTATTCTTTCAGAAATCTCTAAAATCTCTAAAGGTTGTGATACTGAAACACAGCGTGGGTTATTTTATGATGTTCCTCAAGGTCTTGGTGGCTAAATGTGTTATTATGCAGAGATTTTGACAATTTTGATCAATTCTTTTGGTATCAACCCAACTATTTCTGGAGCAACTCATGACACATAGAGCATGGGAAAGGCCAACATACCCTAATGCCTTAATGCACTTTCACAATTGATTTTAATTAATTACTTTTATTTCTGATTAGAACAATTTCACACGGTGCTGAGCTGCATCTTAAATGAATTATGTTCCCAGCTTTCAGATGATGTACATCACTTCTATGTGGCATCTACTGTTGACCTGCTATCTCCCCCTGAACATCCCACACCCCCTAAACCCACCCCTCACACAAGGAGTGTAATGGTAAGGGGTAAAAACGTTTCTGAGCACTTTACAGCTCATACTACATAACTGTGATGCATTTAGAGTCTGTGAATGTCCCCCAAAATAATTAAATAGAAAAGAATGTCCCCAGCCAGGTCTGCCATAATGGAAAACTCACACAAAGACATACATTTGAATATTAGGGGTTTTATCTTGAGATAAAAGTAAAAAATGACAATTAAAACTGTAGAATAATTCAAAATATGAATTACTTAAAAACATCCTATAAACAACTTGATTGCGCCCGCCTTGCGTCACAATCCCCTCCATGAAACCAAGATTTACTTTCCTATAATTGTCCTGTGGTTCCACTAAATGTCAATGAGGACAAACTGACAGCACCACAGAGGAATCTCGGCTGGCGATAAGGAAACACCCTAAAAACCACCGACACAACAGATAAAGGGTGTTCGCAGGCAAGAGCCAAATCCATTAGCACTAACATTTCTGTATAACCCTAAACTCAAACATTAACTGGTGGATTCCACACGGTCACGAAGCCCCGCTGCTCCCTGTGTCCTGCCTCGCTCCGTCACCACAGGAGCCGGAACACTCTGAAGGAATGTGTTTATAGGACAGTTGCTTATTTATTGTGCACAGGATTTTATGACCTTCTGTCAGTATGCAGCTGGTATCTGTAATGATCACAACTCAGAATTATTATAGAGGGCTTTTAGCTCATGCACTGACTGCACCCTTGGCAGCCATATTGGATGGTTCAGCTCTTGGCAAACAGGGATTAAGGAGATTAGATTTCTTAACTGCCACAGAATTTAGTAAGTGCATTTCTTTAGGTGGGGTTTTGGACTGGGAGTTGGAGATAAACAGGATTTATTTTGTGCCGATATGATGTCAAGTTGTAAGATAGTTAAGTGCAGTTTTAGGGTTGATTTACCTCAACAATCTGAACAGTTTTGAAAAACATTTTCTTCACCAAAAATTATCTATCATAGCCAGAATCTGTAAAAACAGAAAACATTGTTGGATTTTTGAAAGTTCTGGGTTTCACTGAATGATCATGAGTCACAAATGCTTTATGAATGCCTATAATGACTATAATGATTGCCTGAATATTAAAATTGTTTCCTATTTTCTGCTGATCAACAGTAATATCCCTCCAGGTGGTCTAGATAGTCAGTGTGCACAGGCCAGTTATCTACAACGATAAATAGCTTCATCTCCTCACCTGTTCTTTAGCTTGGGAAACCCAGGTCTGAATCAGCAGCTCCAGTCTGGACTTGTGGTATTTTCTGGTAGTCTTCACTGCGATAAAAATGTCCTTAGACCCCAACATGTCCCGTGACCTAGACCCTAAAAATCTACCACCCTTTCCTCCAGGGAGAGCACCTCTTTTGGAGTTCATCTCCATCTTAGGAGTACGGATACCATTCCTGGTGACTTCAGTCTTGATGGATCTCCCCTGCCCTGTTAAGCTCTGACTTATCTCTGGGGCAGAGTCCGTTTCCCCTGCATGGACAAACTCTCCTGGAACCCCGGCATGGTCTGATGGGCCTGCATGTGCGGGTCGCACTTGGGGTCGAGGCTGAGGTAGGTCCACATGGCGCGCTGGGGGCTGCAGGGCAGGGATGAGCAGAAGCAGGAGGCCGCAGAATGCGAGGGAAAACAGGAAGCAGAACTTACTGACACCCACTGAAGCTATGTGCATCCTGACTGGCCGATGGAGCGGGTTCATCAGCCTCCAGGGCTGCGGTCACTTCCTACACCACCCTGTCCCATCCTCACACCATCAGATGGAGCCCTGCACAGAAATAATAACATTGTTAATGTAGTCAGCACCTAAAATAACATCAATCCATCCATTATCCTTAACCACTTATCCGAACACAGATCGCAGCGGGGCTGGAGCCAATCCTAGTTTACACTGAGGACAGGTGGCCAGACTATCACAGGACTGACACATAGAGACAGACAACCATTCATGCTCTCATTCACTCCTATGGACAATTTAAAGTCACCAATTAAACCAAAGCTGACACAAGCTGGATGTAGGTCTTTCTGAGTTGTGGAGCTCTTCTAACAGCTTCTGACAGTTCAGAAATTTTAAAGAGACCACAGGGCATGAATCTAATTATTCGGGGGAAAACCACTCACTATAAAGACATAGATACAACCTTGACTTGTCTGAATGGAAGTACTCATGTTACTTACTTAAAAGATTGTTCCATGCTATTAGAACTATATTACTATTGCTTTACTCTAGATAGAGCTAACAATATTACCAATTTCATTATTATTCAATTCAGAGGCCTGCAATCAATATGAGACAATATCAATTGAACTGTTTGAATTTAATTTCTTTACTCTTCCAGACATTTAAATAAAAAACGTTTTCTTCAAAAAATAAATATAAAATGGGAATTGAAAAATAAAGGCGTAGCTTTGATGATCTGTAACGATATCTTCACTTTTCATTGATGATATTGGATCGATATCAATGTGTAGTTGCACCCCTGCCCATCCTAATTTTTCCAATTACCAAAATTGTAAAGAAAATTGCATTTTTAAAGTTAACATTCTTCAAGTGTCCTCTAGCAAGGCACTGTAGTTTTAACAGTTTCCAAGGCAGCTGTTGAAATGACATGAAACATGATATTTAGAATACCGATTCCACATTCAAAGTTTGTTTTTAGAGTTTCTATATTAAGTCAAATCCCACTTAAAAACTAGCCAAGGGTACTTTCCAAGTACTTTAAATGTAACATTTCCAAAGGTTTTGAAGTTATTCAATCAGCCATTACTCCGTAGCTGATGCTTTACTTGCAGCCATTGCCTTTATTTTCTAATGCAAACAAGCTAGCTCTGGAAACTTTCTTCTAAAACTGCTATGCTACGTCCGTTGTTCAAACACAATGTGACATATCATTCAAGTATTTTTAAGAGTCAAAGAGACACATTGTTATATTCCGCATACGTATAATTTCCCAAACATTTCTCATTGTCATTGTATTTACGTTATTTGGCTACTGCAAGTTAAGTTCAAAACGTTTGAATTTCTGACCCAAAGTTGGTCTTAAGATTGAAATATGTGCTAGTTAAAGAATAAAGTCTATGACGATTTGAAGAGTAGCATAGCTTTAACATCTACACGGTGTACCCCCTTGTTTCACGGGACAAAAAAGTCAGTGGAAGAGGCGCACTTTAAATGGAAATATTTCCAAGTGGAGTTCGGCGTGGAAAGAGAAAGCTTTGGGACCTAGCTGCAGCACTTACCTTGAAATCTCGAAGGAAACATTTGACGTATTTTTTCCAGCATGGCCAGGATTGTAGCATATGGCTTTTACTACAACACAACTAGTTTACAGGAAAGGAGTTTCGATGTTGTTGAACGATAACCTCATGTTAAATGCCACCGGATCTACTGCTCGAGTCGCTGTCCTTTTTGTTCATATGTGACTTTAAATTTGCAGCAGTTTTCGCAGATCCTCTTCTGCCCTCCGGATCAGAAAATCGGTGTTATTCGGCGTTCACGAAGTAACTAACACGATTATACCAGCACAATGTTACTTTCACTGCCAGCCCGTCCACTTCTAGTTAAGCAAACATTCCACAAACCACTACTCATGTCGGAGAACCGTGCCAAGCTAGCCAGGATAATACATTATCATTCCGGCCTTTCAAAATAAAAGATTAATTGAAGCAATGTATTATATCCTTATAATTTAGTAATAAAATAAGAGCACGTCATTTAAACAACTACTAATTCACATGGAAAGTATATACATACTACTATATTCCCATAGTTATGATCTTCATTATTACTGAAACAAAATTGCAACTGCATATCAAAAGCATTTGTTACAGTTTCAGTGAGTCATATTGCTCAGTTATTTAGCATTGGTTTTTTTTCTACCATTATAGCCTAATAAAATCCGCATAGGCCTCCATGTAAAACTGATTACATTATGCATTTTTTTTAAACGTTAAATGCCAGTTATCTTGGAATGACCACGGTCAAATGCTTTTATTCTGAAAAACATGAATTCCTGGCACTATCTGAGCTAACTTCCGCCACTTGACGCAGCTCACAGCCGCTGCTCTATTCTGTGATTATTCTTTGTTTCTGACGGCTTTCAGCTGCAGCTCAGCGCCCCCTGCAGGTCCTCATAACGCTGTGCTTCAGTTGCCTCACAACTGGCAAAAGCTGCTTCACTCAGTGAAAAATGACCGCCATTTAAAAAGATAACCTTTTCCAAGGTTGTGTTACTAATCAATGAACCATTTTACTGCACACATTGGATTTAAGGCGTGCACAGTATATAGAAGTGTATGCACGCATCTATACACTATTTATTTAATCTGTTTCTATCCCATTACTAATTTTATTGCTCCTAATGCAGAGGGCGGAGCCAGATGTTGTACCCATTCTGAAACCACAACAAATGTTACTAACTTTCCTTCTTGTAGCCTGAAGAAAAAACAAAAGAAGTTACACAATACGGATAAGTAAACTGCATTACCAATCCCTATAACTATTTTTGTTATAATATTGCAGTAGAACAATGCCAAGTAGGCCTAAATGAGATCAATACTCAAAATTGAATGGAAAAATTTCAGTTATGGTGGAATTTAATTAAGTAGCCCACATGTCAGCCCCATTTGTAATTCACTGTTGTAAGTTTGGAATGCAGGACTTTTATTTGTAGTGGAGTCATTTCCCATTGTGATTTAGTACTTCTGAATACTACCACTTCTGGTTATGGAAGTAGCCTAAATATTCACTGCTGGAAAATCCAACATTAGCTATAATGGATGAATCATGATTTGGAAAAACCTTGTCTTTGAAGGTGAGGCAAGGTTGGCAGAATTGTTGGGTATCCATTACATTATGACCTCTTTTTCCCAAATGACTTACAATGAGTGTATTCAACCACGTGTGTTAACCCTATAAAGTGCAAAAATCATGCATCACCTTTGTCAAATATGCTGATTTACCTCAAATGCTACATTTAGTGACATAGAAGTTTATTTTTTATGTGTTGTATGTGTTGTATGTGTTGAAGTGCGGTCTGAACAAATTACTTTTTAGGTTTGTATTTACATAGTTGCATTGGAAAGTTGCATTGAAAAACAAATACTAGCATCTTTCTGGAATGTTGCAGTTAACTTTGGATCAGAAAAAATAAGGACGTTTTAGCTATTACTCTGCTGCTGCATAAAACACAACAAATGTGTTCAATATAAAATAAGTGTGCATCTTGGTTTGTGCAAAGAGAAACAGAGACATAAGCGGACACAGGATGACTCCCCAGGTCTCTGTTTATTACTGATCACAAACACATTTCCTTCCATCAGTTGCACGTGTTGTTTTGATGCTTTTCTTCTACAGCTTTTAGCCGTAGATTCAAATGAACTGATATCCCTCATGTAAAACACCTAAAACAATCATAAAGTTAATGCAAATCCATTACAGTATCAATCACTTTTGATTATCAGATTAACATGATTGCTATTATGAATCTAAACTGTGCTTCAGTTTGAAGGGCAGCACTGAAAATATTGCACGCTATGATTTCAAAATAAAATCTTGGATATGTCTGAAAAGTCGTGTACATTGAAACAAAACAGGGATGGAAAAACGGTTTTGTACGTGTCATGAGTGACATCATTCCCCACATTTCTGAAGCAACTGGAAGTGATTCCAAACAATTCACTTTTGTAGGCTAGACGCATCATTTCAGTTCTTCAACAGGTTTACAACACCGATTCACACAGAATGAGCAAATGGAAATTACAGGTATTCATCTCACCGTGGACAGCTCTGATCTCCTCTCTATGTAACACTGGGTCATGGTCAACACATCCATTTGATCCATAACCTGGTTTGTGGATATACTGATTAATTAGCCTTTTGCTTTGTCGTCATTTTACAAATACTGACAAATGTTGAATTGTGGAGTTACAATTCCAGTGTATTCACATCATTTCATGGCAAACAAACCCCATAATATCTATGTTATAAAATTTGGTGTGTAAACTTCAATTTACTTTAATTCGCCTTCCAAATACATTTCCATTGATTGCTCATAGGTCAGACCCAGATCTGAGCAACTCACCAGAATAGGCCTTTAATACTGCTTTAATAATTTTAATAAGAAATTAATTCTTATTGCACAGTACTGTACCATGAAACAGTTTTTCTATTCCCTCTCACTGCCTTATGATTTGTCAATTCTTTCGGGTGAGAACAGAGGTGCAGTAAAACTACAGGTAAGTAAACAGACAGGTGATCTTACAGTCATTTTCATGAGCAGGATGAATCTTTACAGGTTATTCCACTGTAAAATATTCCAAGCTGTGCCCGTACAATACATAAGATACCTTCACAGAACCCAAGTCTGAAGATGTAAGTTAAACCCATTCCCCAGTCTTAAATACGCTCTCTTTGTTGTTTTATTTATATGTTTTAACCATCTGACATCCCCCAGAAATGATCTTGCAACCTTCTAGGGGGTCCCGACCCGCAGGTTAAGTACCACCACTTTGAATGATCAAACTCAATCATAATTCTTTGCATTGTAATCAGAAAAAAAATATAAATTAGCAGAAAAAAAAACATTTTTAAAGTGGGATTTTGGCCAAGCACCAAGCTAGCAAGAACTAGCTGGTGGCTCAGTGTCGGCCGATCACTGTGTCCTTTAATGACAAGCTGAGAATTTGATCTAAACTTGAGGATTTAATAATAATTGACATTTTGGAAATTAAGTGTAATATCTTGGAGCAAAGCATTATGGACTACTGCAGGATCTATTGGACTTATTGCTCTGAGAAAATCCTTTGCACACAGTGTCCTCTGTGTTTTTACATATGAGGTGCCACTGAAAAATGGTGACTTTACTGCTTTTGCCTCCAAACCAGGTTCGTCCACAAGCACGAGGACCTTGCCAAATGTATCTGGTGATGGATATCTCAGAAGGAAAGCTGGCAGAGGAGATGTTGTCACAGCAGAGGTGAGCGTGCTGAGTGCCGAGCACAGTGATGCTACTGTGCCACAGCAATAGAAGCTCCAGTATGGGTACAGCTTGGCACAAGTGCACTGGAAAAACCCCTTTACAAGGACCACATTATAGCTCATACACAGTAACAGTTTCACAAATGACCACTAGAGGATGATAGAGGGCTTCACGTAGGCTCATGCACACAAACACATACACAGAGGAGGAGAGGTCGGGGGTGTGTTGGCTCATGCTGGACGAGCTGAGCCTGGTCACTCGTCAAATCGTCCATCCAGGATGCTCTCAAATGAGAAGGGGACGAATTTGAAGCCCTGGCCCGAGTAGAACTTGTTCTGGAACTCCACCCTGAGAAAGCAGGAAGAAACTGGGGGTGAGAACTGGTGCTTAATAACTTTGGTTAAATATATCAACACAGAGAAAATGCCAACTTGTTCTTGAAGGCTTGAATCAAATTGGAAAATGTTTTTACTGATCAGTTAGTGGGAGAAATAATTGTACTTTGTAGTCACATTACAAATATTTCCAAATGTTGAATCACGGCTTTCCACCTCCACATTATGTCATTTATTGGCAAAAACTGCACTTTACAACCCACAGATTGTTTGAGTCATGCTTCATGAACAGCACATTTAAGGGAAATTCTCTGGGACACAGTCCAATGGTGCTGCTTATTTGTTGTCAAGTGGCAACCTCTAGTGGCCAAGTGAACCTCCATGCATGAATACGTCATTGTCTACACATCATCTACACAACTGCATTCAGTAATAATGTACATATGTAGTTATTTCAACCCAAACCCTAATCTTTATTCATAATCTTAACCAAGTACATGTACAAGTAGTTCTGTTTCACAAGCTTAAATCATCATGATGTGTTTACAGCAACAATGCAGTCTATCCTGAACTGTTCAGTACCGCCAACTACCCACTTTTTGCTGGCCTCAAAAGCATAGCTGTAGCTGATGGAAGTACCTTGACTTTCATAGATATTTGGTCATAAACCAAACCAAAACTATTGGATATGTCATAATATAATCTGATGATGACGCTAGAGACAAAGTCAGTGACTTTCAGTAGCTTAAGTTATTACAGGTCATCCTGAGGGGAGCATGGACGTCTTACCATATTATACAGCAATCTGGATGGATAATTTATTTTGGACAAATTCGGTGGATGAATCCACTGACCAGCATTGCTACCTCCAGAATCTTGGGGGTTTAAAGTAACTGTTTAGTTTGCATTACTACAAGAGGACAAAACAGTATATCTAGACAAAAGAAACAAAAAGAAATAAAAAAAGAAAGTACGTTTCCAAGCTGGGTAGATCTTGGACACCTACAATTTTCTCGTCCGGACCACTGTTGCCTTTCGGTGACTTCCTGGTTGATGTGACTTATTGTCTGATAGTCCAAAATGTCTTTATTCATATGAGACAGACTAGCTTCTTCATCTTTGGAGCTGACCCATTGATGTGCTTGTGATTCTTTGTTAATTCTTTTGACCTAGACTGAATGCACCTTTTGCGATATCAATGTTATTCTTGTTAAGGTAAAACCACCAAGGAGGACAAAGAATAATTTGACTGTTCTGTCTTTAAGGCAGGGCACATTCCATTAAAGTAAGTCAAAGTAAAATCCTCCCACACAACAGTGGAATTATTCTTTGCTCAGCCATCTGAAATGGCTGACAGCGTATAAAAAATAGATAAATAAATGATAAAAGATCATTATCAGCCTTGTTTATCAGTGACCTCAATCACAGGGTGGCTGTAATTCTAACCAAAGCTTTTGTGTTTTCATGAAAAACACACAAGTACAGGATGTACCACAGAGTACTGCTTCATCCAGCAGACATGAGTATTGTTTCCATGTGTTGTCTGAGGCTCTGAGCCTGCTTGATATACGGTTGACATAAACATTTGGTTTTCTTTTGGTGAATAAATCACTGATATTGTAGTAAAACTCAGTTGATCAGATATAAGCATTAATGAGAACCGATTTTGGGTGGCCAGTTGCCAATGTCAAAGACTGATTTGGACCCTTACCACTTTAATTGAACCAAAATCTATATATCAACAAATTATTTCTTGGTGGAAATGTCATTATAAATAGAGTATGTTAGCTAAACACACAAGGTGATGAGAGTTTTAAAATTGAGTTGTTATGAATGGCTTATACATGGTCTATAAAGCAGTAAGTCATAAAGCCTTTATAAAGGTTCTCTATGAGAAAGTGGTGGAAAGTTACTGGTTCATCAGATAAACTTTGTAGCTGCAGTGCAGAGTGTGGCATTGGGGAAATCCAAGTGGATCCCTTTCGACATGCAGGAACACACATTTCTGGCTTTAACCAGCTCCATGTTCCACAGTGAACAGACCAGATGCTAGTAGGAACCTCAGATTTAGTTTTTACTGAGTTTGTTGTACAGAATAACACGTCTCAAGCATTAACACGCACAGGTGACAGCAATGTAGAAACAGGCCGTGAGAGTCAGTGGAAGGGACATTGATGAGAAATAGTCTGCACAAGCTCAGATTTCTATGTGACCAAATATGGCTGCTGAGAGCCGGACCAGTCCGTCACTGACACCCCCTCTCATATCTCTACCAATGACACTGGTCTCTAGAGTGCTGCCTGTTCATTCAGCAAAAGTTATGTTCAATTAATATGTGCCAAAGTTTATCATTCTGGGGTTTCTTGTGGTTCAGATCACAGCGGAGTTGGAAACACATGCGGAATGACATTACATAAACAAGACTGAAATGGATTGACTGGCATCATGTTGATAGAATGCTGGAAAATGAGTTACAGTTGTACAATTATATCAATCAATGCTATATTGCAAACCACTCCATCAGCAAACAACATGTTGCACTAAACTGACCGCTACAAAGCTATTTGGCTAGGCTGCAGCTTGCTGCTTCGTTCTTGGCTAATAGTAAGCAATTGCAAGTCAAACACACCTATATTTTTTTACCATTATATAATTTATTTAAGCTAGCCAATGAAAATATCGACTCAATGTTAACTTACGTATGCAGTGCATTTTGTGACTGAGTCCTATATTCAACGTCAGTGTTAGGCTAAGTGCATTTCTGTAAGTTAAGCTAAAGCATTTGACACTATGTAACTCATAGCAGAACATGGATAATTCAAAAAGCTATGCAGTATTGAGTGCCTTGCTAACATACATCTAACATTAGCTTGCTAACAGCTAACTTGTCCTTTCTGGTAGACCTAAAGTGCTAAAATAATCACATCAATTACTATTAGATATGCTTAAAGCTAATAATGTTAGCCATAAACAAGCATTTTGTTAGCGTTCAGCCTGTTGTGTATTTTCCTCCCCAGTGGGCGTGGTCTTCAGAGTATGGCGTATGGTGATCTGTCTCTATTAGCGAGTTATAAACAAGCTAAGGTTAGCCAACTAGCTGTAACTTAGCTATGCTGCATAGATCTGCCCTCAGCTAGTTCAAACTAGTTACAGATTCTAAGTTGAACTTCAAGTTCTCTGCCACTGAACTGCACTGTAATTAAACAAAAGTACTGCACATTTGGTATCTATCAGTGTTATTAAATACTTTTTTCAATAAAGTTTTTTTCTTTGTAGAGTACCATGTTTTCGTTTTTTTCCCTTGCATGCTAAGTATACTTGCATTCACAGTTAGGATACTGTAATTCCCAAATCCTGACAACATATGATGTCTTCATTTAAGAGGGAAAAACTAAGGGTAGATTTTCAGTTCCTGCTGGTTCCTGGCCTCTGTGAGTGAGGGGAGTGCCCAGGAATGTCTCCCAGTTGTGGCAAATATTTGGCCTGCCAGAGCTGGGAGAGGGCAACACTTAAAAATCGGAAAGAAAAGAGAGATACTCTCATCTGCTTCTGCACACAGCTGTGGAGGTGGAAAAAATGCTTGTAACTAACACACACTAAACTGGACTTACTTTGGTGTTGGTGTGTGTGTTTGTCCTGATAGCTCATCAGCATGTGTGTGTGAAGAGCGGACAGCAGGGCAGAGGGTCCAGGTTGACTGCTGTTTACTTTGAACATGACTATTTCCATTCACTCACCCCTGTGAAAAATACTCCACTACTCTTTTTAACCTTAGCGGAGACCTGTTGAGCCGTCACACTGCTGCTTTATTAACAAAGTGCCTCACATTCATACAGTTACACACACTGGAGGCTGAAAGCTGCCCAGCATAACTTCAGCCTCTCTCTGTGGGCCACTGGAAGCTTTTGAATTCACCATTGATACAATCAGTTTGTCATGACTTCTATTCTGTATTCTAATTTCAACTTCCTTATTTAATTTAATTAAATTTAATTCCACCCCTCTCTATTACAGACCCATTTTATGGGGGACAGAAGACATTTAGGGGGGATAGCAGGTCAAAAGTAGATGTCACGTAAAAGTGGTATGCATTAGAGCCCGACAGATATATCAGTTGGCAGATATTATCGGTATCAGTGCATATGCTGTCCGATATGTTCTGTTATGAAAACTTTTTTATACACAATATATAATGCAGATAATGTTTTAATTCTAGCTCAAAAAGTTACTAAATCGACCATCATTTCATATCCCATTTGAAGAAGATTTGGGGTGAACTTTGCACAACAGTGGATTTTACATTGTCACAGAAAAAAAACTATCCATTGGTTTGCTGGTATACAAGCGCACTCCACCAACTTGTAACACGCTATTCAGATTATGCAATAGTTATGACAATTCTGTACACCAGCATACCATGGTATAAAGGGACTCTGAGGACAACTTTTAATAATATCTCTAATTTCTTAAGAGATATTTTTCCAAGAGAGTTCTTGCTGTCAGCTCCACCTGTTTCATCTATCATAAATAAAGATTTTGCAGCTGCTGATAAACAGACAAGGGTGTGTTGTTTGGCCTCAAGCCCATCTTTAGCTTTTTAATCCTAATCATTCCAGACTGACTGTATTAATATTGTCTCTGGTTCAACTCAGCTGATTACACATGCTTCCAAAACAATCTGGTCTGCAAAAAGCGTCGTACAACATGACCTACAGCCAGCCCACGTGTAAGGCAGATAGGAGGGATTATACAACTCGTACTGTAGGTTTCTTGGAAGAACAACACAGTCTGAATAAAAGACAGCTGAGCTAATATTTCAAAGGTGGTCAGATCACTTTCCACTGGTTTAAAGGAACGACAGAGCGAGGACAGACAGACGGGTTCCACTTAAACCTACTTACAACAATCAGCCATATGAGCAGCAGCGAAGCATTAACACCACGTCTCTGTCCAACAAAAACACACAGGATATTCTCTCCATGTCTTTGTTTATTCATCTCATAATCATGACGTAAGGCTCTGTGTTACTAGCAGGGATCAGACTAGAAAGATGAAAGAAAACAGACTTGCACTTAACAGTTTCAAATGAATGGTCTGTCAAACAGAAGTGCAGCAGGTTGCACCTGATCTCAACTCACGTTTGCCACAAACAAGCCAATAATAAGTGGATGGTTGCTGAGAACAGAGGCCTGAGTTAGTCTTTGGATTCAACCTTAATATAAATGTTTTTGTGCAGTGATCTACCAGCATCGAACATTGCTTCAACTTATGTAATAAACAAGCGCAAATTTGCAATAACTGCAATCATGTACACACATGCATCCAAGGATTCATGGGGGTTAGAGTAAGGGTTAACTTAAAAGTATATGAGGTCTCATGTAGGTTTAACCACGTGGTTAAGTGAAATATTCGGTTAATACACAACTTGTTATGAACGCTACGGTTGCTAGGTTCTCCAAAGGTGACAAGAAGACCCCATGCAAGGCGTTAGGCACAGTGCTGATAAATCATAGCGTCGCAGGACGTGTCTTGTTCTGAAATGCAGTGGGATCCATAATGATGCATATAATGGTACATCCCACATGAATCTATGAAAGGGGCATGAATGAAGATAGGGTGATCTTTTTGATATAAATGAAATGACACAGTTTGGAAAAATAAAGTCTTTCACTTTAAACATTCTTGTTCTTTCCCTCTCTGTATGTAGCTGATTTTTTTTTATTTTGCTCAGTGCTTATCAATCACTGGATTCATACAAGTATGTAATCTCTGCTAAACGGGATGTTTCAAAACACCTCCTCTTCAGAGTTGTCAGCAGTACTATGTAGGTGTCTATGTCTCAAAACACTGTTACTGAGAAAAAAGATGTTATTGAAGTTTAAATTACTCCCAATACCTGTGAATACATATATGTTATGAGTTACAAATACTGCTTGGCTCTATGGTAAACCTATAAGTGTGGTCCTGTCTCCACATTGCTTTGCCTGCGTGTCAGTGCAGTTTACAGTGGGGCAGGCTGGATCAGCAGGGTGGAGGCAGTGCTAGGAGGCGATGGAGCTGGAGGGTGTGAGGTTATCTGGGGGGCTGCGCGGTACGCTCACACTTTGGTAAACCACTTTGGGTCAGGAATGTTTGATCTCGCTGGCATTCCTCGTGTGCATGTAAAACTGAAGAAGTGCAGCTTTGGCAAAGAGTCTAAGTTCAAGAGGTGAACAATGAAGCCTGCTGGGAGCGTGTTTTCTATTAATATGGGATTCATTTCGTAGGCATATGAGAGTGTTTACTTTCTGCACGTGGTCTCTGCATGTGATGTGTGTGTACATGGGCGTGTGTGCATGTCCTCACCTTGCATTTACTATGCATTTAACAGCATGCATGCATGCAGGCAGTATGTGTGTAGGTATTTCATATGTATACACAATATAGATATCATGTGTGTGTGTTTGTGAGTGTGTCTAACCAGTGCAGACGCAGGGCGTGCAGGAAGGCTGACAGCCCCTCCATGACGAGCAGGATGGCCACGGTGAGGGTGGCAAACGCTGCGAAGATGATAGACAGGCCGAAGAACCCGCCCCCGCTGCTGGAGGACAGCCCCAGGTGCATGACCATGGACCAGAGCACCTCGGACAGCTCTGCACACAGACAGTGATGACAGCGAGGTTTACACAAAAGCTTTATTGAATCATGGTACCTATCTATATCATCAAATAAGGTAAGGAAGTGAGCTCTGTATACAACTTCTTGAAATAGTGTTTTACAGAATGTATCATAAAACTTTGCATGCTTTTACTCACGTGCATGAGCCAGGCTGAGGGCCCAGAGGCGCAGGTAGGAGGCCGTGTTGGAGATGCATCCCAGACAGTACTCTATGGTGTGGATGGCCTGGTGGACAGCTACGTCACCAAAGTCAAACTGTGGTGGAAACACAATATGGATAGCATACACAACATGGTTATAGGAACACACATACACACACATATACACACATATATATACACACACACACACACACACAATGTGCCTGGCTTTATGGCACCTCAGTGGTGGTAATGAGTGGAAGGCCCTCCTCACTTATTCTACCCATCCAAAGGTTGAATTGGCAACCATCATGTCACAGGACAACTTCTCTAACCATCAGGCACCACTGAATCCACAGTTTTACTCCTATTCAACCAAAGTGAACCTAGTTCTCGTACTGGGCTGGTGCTAGTTTATAGTTGGTTTAATTTGTGAACCTTCTCAGAACTTGTTTATCTTTCAACACAATCAAAAACCACGCCCCTGTTATAAAGTTTCCAGTCTCCAATCGCAAACCAAATTGCCTGCGTTAAGTTATATCTCAGAGCTAAGAATATTTAGTTTAGTTTAGCTCACCCTGGTATCATGTGTGATTGTCTAAAGTAATATATAAAGATAAGATTTGTTTACATTAAAAAATAAGTGAAGATCGCACTGTTGTGTTATACTCGTAATATATGGGCTTCAATAGTAAACAACAGAATCTTCAGTATGTCATCACTAAGATTTATATCGTCTTAGCTTATCAGCTGAGGTGAGTAAAACAAACATTTTACTTTCTGCTTAACACAGAGATGATTATCGGCTCAGCTCTGCTACTCAAAATGTTGCCAATAACAACTGTACTGTCAGCATGGCACGAACTATGGAAACGACTCGGAATGGAAATTCTGTTATCATCTTAATGAGTGGCTGTTTGACCTTTGACCCCTGCCCGAACCTTTAGCTCAGACCAGGCGGAAAACAAAGAGCAAAACGTTTGGCTCGTTTGATTTTGTTTCTTCTTTTTTCCCTTCGCAAGATCACAGTGCAGCGACTTGTTTGTGTGTTGTAAAGCCAACAGAGTTCCTCCGTTTACTCCTTCCTGAAGCAAGACTAGCCTTTCCTGTATGGAGCGGGCAGGGAGGGGGAAACATAGGAGTGTAATGCTCCGAGTTGCTTTTGTTGGGTTTGGCTTTGCGCTGGTCTGGTTTCCTCTTTCCATGCTTCCCTTTTGTCCTTGGAGTCGTGAAACAGAGTTCATGGAAGCAGTGCTCATTGTTTCCATTCAAAAGGTCTCAGACGTAAGTGGCTAATGAAAACAACACCGGCTAACACACTGTAATGGTAAAACACATAGAGGACAGCGGCTCTGATCAGAAATGCTGTGAGAAAATATTTCAGCCGAGCAGACTCGAGAGTTCACAACGTACAATTATAACGCACAAGGCATCAAAATTGCTTTGGAGTGTGTAAATTGACAGCTCACACCAAAACAATCTATTTGATAAATATCACTACAGGTAAGAGAACATAAATGTGTTTTTGATTTGGGGTAAATTGTCCCTTTAAGAATGATTATCTGACTAAATGACCTGTTGTAGGGCTTTTTCACAGACACGAGGATACATCTTTACAATCACACACACAGCACTGGGAGGGAGGCACAGGAGATTCACAGGAGACAGAAAGATCACCACCTGTCACTAAAGGTACAAACAGATCAGGCAAGACAGCATCCAGACATGCTAAGAAGACACCAAAACTCAGGCTCTCACCGGCTCTTCCTCAGAATGCTTGAAAGTAAGAAAAAGTCAAAAGGTTAGTGGCATAATTCAGCAACTGCATCGATCTACAAGGGTCCATGCTGCTTTTGCATCATTGTTTTGCAGTTTATTTTACAAGACTCACAAGTTCTAAAACCTTCTTAATAACAGGAATCTGAGCTTCCTTTTGGTTAGTTTTGGTTTATCTTTGGGTCTCTTGTCAGGCTCGCATCTCAAATTTTAATCTCAACCACAATTATTTTTTCTGTTTGGATCTTAAAAGATTCTGACTCAGATTTTCTTGTTACAATATCATGCATGCTGGAATAATTAGTGGTTACTCTTTTAACATAATTTACCCGTCATGTTAGAGCCATATATTTAAATCACATTCAAAAGAAGGCAGACATCTCTATGGCAGATATCTCCAACACTTACAGTCAGTCTCAACTCAACATTATGCAACATTAAATTCCATAACCCTGTTGTTAAGTGACGGCTACATGGAATATCATACACTTGGAATAATGATGACAAAATGCAGACTGATTAGATTTCAGTTATGTAATATTTTATCGCAACATAAACACTCGAGAGATTTATTGTGCAGGAGACCTGGGAGACACCAAACCTCTGAGTCATAGATCTGGGTGGTATTTTCAGAAATTCCACTTGCTGGTTCTCATGAAAACCACCTCCCTGTTTATGTTTCTGAAATGGAAAATCCATCTCTTATCAGCTCCAGTCCATCCCTGCCCCGCCTTTCTCTCTACACGGTGTTGAGCCCACATTACCCTCATGTCTCGTTACTACTCAGGAGAAACGACCGCTCTGATATGATGGTACAACAGGGAGTGAGGCATGGTGCGAGTGAATGAGCTGAGACAGAAGATTTCAGTTTAATATTGTTGTTGTTATGAGCTTTTGACGATGTGAAGCTGGGGCTGCTGGAACTACACAAAGCTGACAGCTGTATGATTGATTTTACACACAAAAGGGAACATGGAAACCTTTTGTAATGCAAAACTTAAAATGAAATCACTTTTCAATACATATAGGTACGATCTCCAGGGATCAGAATCATAAGTATTAATCTGTACACCAAATTTAGTGCTGAAGTGATAAGTTGTCACCAAATGTAATACTTGAATAAGGATTTCAGTCATTTCTGTTGAACATCTTAATGTTTTTCTGACAGCACTTAATGACAATTAATCACTACTGAAAAAAATCTTTAGTCACAGCTCCACACGTATCACTCCCTATATTTACTTCAACTAGTATATTAGCTATTTTATAATAATTTTTAAGGAACTATAGAGTTCTAAGGGTGGGAATCAGAGTAACAGGTTTCAGATGTTTAAAGGAAGGATACAATTAATTTGATATGAGCCATCATGAGGAGAAAAAGTTACTCTGGTTAGTCAAATTCTTGAGCATTTTTTGTCCAACATCATAACTTGTAATACTCTGCTAAGTTGGTAGCTGGATGGTATTTCAGTACCACGCTGCAGTGTAATGTGTTCCAAAATGTGCACACAAGCAACTGTCTAAAAGGACAAAGCTGGTAAAAGATCAATAGTGAGAAAAATGTTATTTTTCTTGTGTATTTCATTTGTTAGGGTTTTATAGAAGATACAAAAGCAATTAAACAATTAAACAATTAAAATCAGTTTGTGACAGTTTATGACACTTTTAAAGTGACTTATAAAGCTACTATTAAAGTCAAAATTTATTCAAGTCATGGGTTCTTGTGGGTCTTGGAAACTATTTTTTATTTTTTTATTTTAAGGACGCAAAGTATTAACTCAGTGAACCCTTTGATCTGAACACAGAGAATCGTCCACATATAACAGTGACACCATAGTTAGCAGCATAAGGATGGTATTTGAATCCTTAATGTTTGGAGATATTTCAGGGGCTCACCTCATCTCCTTCCTCTGAGTGCTGGGAGAGCTGGTCATGGTCCATGATGCCAGCCTCGTCCTCCGTGGGCCCGTTGCCCACCCGCACCCCTCCGAACTTCTGCGTGCCCTGTTGGGTGAGTCCGGTGCATGATGAGGACACGCCTGTTTGCTCTAAAGACTGCTCTAGATTCTCTGCAGGGGTTTCTTCCCTCTTCTGGGACTAGATACAAAAGCCACAAGTAGCTTAAAGCAAGCCTTAGACTTTCTTCTTCATTTACTTCATTTTTAGAACTAACAGGACACCCAGTACAGTGAGTGAAGGCGTTTAATCCAAAATGAAATACACCCAACACTTGTAAAACATGACACTGCTCACTGGTTGTGTTAAACCTCAATAAACACACGGACACACACACACACCCAAACACACAAACACACCAAAGATTCGATTTTGTAATGTACTATTTACAACTGCCAGACTTGAAGTGACTCGACTCTGAATGGGAGCATTATTCACAAAATGAAACTACCGAGCTAAAGCTAGCAATTGAGACCATAAACTCATTAGGAAAGAGTTAATAAATGAAGTCAAAAGCAGGTTCATTTTACAACTGACTTCTATACAATCAGACTCCTGAAGTCGCCCCCTGCTGACCATTAGAAAGAATACAGATGAAAGGCTTTCCTGCATTGGCTTCACTCTTCAGACCTGGAGGTTACGCTTGGTATTACTTGTAATCGTTGTATAACAGCCATAATATTTAAGATGGAATAATGGACAAAATTACTGTCTCAATATTCTACACAAAATCTTAAATTTCACTAATGTTGCAGTATGTCTCATAAAGTTAGCTAATGTTACCAATTCTCAGAAGAATTATTGGACTGAAATCATCTATAATCTTATTGAAATTCGGAATAAAAGTTCCACTGACCAACTGTTTGGGTGCCAAAATTTAGAGTGACTTTCACTACGCAGTAACCATGTAGGACTCTACTGAACACCACCGTAAAACTGTTGTTCTTTTAAAGCGTATAGAGCTAAAGTCTGATGGGATGACATTTCTGTGAGGCTTAAGACAACCAGTGAGAGCAACAAGAGCATCAGTTGAAAATCAGTTGTTTAAAGTAAATAATTTCTGATTGATAAATAGCATTTTGGATAAGAACTCATCAAATATACAATTACACTAAGATGATACAAGTGGCAGACCATCAGCTGTTAGGGTGTCCTCATTCTGTGAAGTATTTCTACCAAATTTAGCACTAAAATAAGAAAGTGTCTAAGGCAGGCTTTAAATATTTTTCATGGCAACACAACCAACCACATTACACGATACAATGTGCATTGAAATGAATGGCAGAATAGGAGTGAAAAAAAAAAAAAAGGTTATATAACAAAGGTTATAAATGTCATTCATCAAAGGTGGCATTAAGGTCATAGGTGGGGTCAGGTCCACATACCAGGTGCTTTTTCCACAGGTGCTGACGCCGAAGCACCATTGTTTTCACAATCAGCATACAGGGTACACATGCAAGGGCAATCAGCACCAACAAAATCTGGATCCCCATCTACAGATTCAAACAGAGAGAGGTTAACAAGGTGTTGGCGATGTGTGGCGTAAAGATGCTAAAGCTCTGAACAGATCCTGGTGAGGCGCTACCCAGTCCTCCCTCAGTGCTGGTGCAGAAAAGACACACAGCATCTTCTTTCTAGTTTCTCATTCCCGACAAAATGCAACACAGGCGCATGTTACAGTCATTTGTTGTTTAAATCGATAGTGATTTGCTGATCTGAGGGCCTAGCAGATTAATCTGTAAACCATGAATAAAGGTTATCCTTATCCTCAAGTTGTGACCACTATTAAGTAAATAACCTATTATTATAAGCAGCTCTCTACCAGGGCTCAACCATACTAGTGCATGAGGGAGGGGCATGAAGCTGGGAGAGGCAGAGGGGTGGATGAGAGGGAGCACCTGTCCCCTGTAGAGGGGCTTGCTGGTGGGGTCACTGTAGTTGAAGAGACACATGTTGATGAAGTGGATGAGCAGGCTGGGAGCGTCCTTGGAGGTGAAGGCGTCATAGGCTGTCCACTTGTAGAAGACCAGCAGAACGAGGTAGCCAAACAGGCTGGACATGAAGACGATCTCTGGGATGAAGCCCAGGAAGATGTTCAGTGGCTTCTTGAAGTACCTGCAGTGCAGTGAGGTCAGTTAACAACATCAACAGGGCAGCTGATATTATCCAGAGAGTCTAGTGCGGCATTGGAGCAGCTCCACTTCACTGATTGCTCCCCGCGGAATGAGACCTTTGACAGGTCAACAGCTTATGCCACATAGAAGTGGTGTACATAATCTGAAAGTTGGGAACCTAAAGGTTAAGTTGATATGCGCCTCAGCACTAGATGCTCAGTTGTTCTACTGATAAATCTGTAATAATCGTTTTGTTTTGGTTAGTCACTTAGTTCAATATTAAGTTTAAAGAATAGGAACATTGTCATGGCAGCATATGAAGGCCGTTCCCATGCTTTCTTCTCCGGCCGAAAATAAAACTCTACACTGACATGGCCCGTGACCTCTGACCTCAAGATATTGATCTTAGTCCCAATAGTAGAATTAAATTGTGTTGAGACCATTTTTGAAACTTGACCTCACTGTATAAAATGAGCAGCTGAAAGATAATAACAGCTTCATGAAACAAAAGTATTCGCCATCCAAATATGGAGGAATGCAATCCTTGCAGAAATTACATAATGTTTTTGTGCATTTTGATACAAAATGGTAAAAATCTGTCTAATACATGGTATCAGAAAATTGCTGCAATAACATATAAAAGATTAGGGACTAGAATAGTGCTGAACTATGTCCCATATCAGTCTTTCTAGTTTTCAGATGATCACATGTGGCATGTACTCTGCCCATAAAGACCCCCTATCCCCTAGGTGGTAGAATGTTAAGGGGCTGGTTTTCCACATTGCTGTTGAGTGCGGTACGTACAGGTGGTTGAAGAGACTGAGAGACACTCCAAACAGCATGTGGATGACACCCAGGACCACAGACATCTTCATCTTGAATGAGTTGAGGAAGGTCAGCTTGTTGGTGGCAACATTCCAGATCTGCAGAGATTACATAACAAAGTTTAATGTTAGAGACCAACCAAGCTTCTGTTTCTGTTTTTGGCATCAGGGTGCACTAACGCAAACCAAATATATTGGAAACTCTATATTATTTGCTCCTTTTCAGTAATTATTTTTGGTCATTCAGCCTCTTTGAAGGTGTCAATCTTTAAAAAAAGGATTGTAATTATTTATATCATTTTTTAAAAAAAAGCTAAAATCACCTAAAATAGATGAGCACTGTAGTTTTACCACACATTAATCAAACAGGAGGAAATAGCGCATTGGTGTTTGGGACCATTTTTAGTCGTGGATTAATCCACATTTGGTGCTCAAGTGAGAATTTGGGGTAACAGGATGGAGTAGATTGAATCAAAATAAACTACATTTTGTACTTAGTTTCATAGTTTTTGGACAATAGTAGAGCTCTGCGGCACAGAGATTATGATATATCAAGCTTTTGAAACACTATACACACTTTTTATCCTTTGTTTTGTTGTTTTAGTGAGTGCACAGATTTTACCGGGTCGATTCCAAGTGGATAGGGTCCGTTGAACACACCAGGAACAGCTGGGTCTAGCTGCAGAACTGCATTATCATAAACCGTCTCACGCCTAGGACAGAAGAGCAGGAATGAATGAATGAATGCAGTGAGATGAAGAAGATCATTTACATGCTGCTGTCTTTGAAAAACAAATCCACATGTGGTAAAGATAAACTTTTCAGCTGAAATGTGGACAATGTGTCTGAGTTTTACAACACAGCCAAATCCTCAACCTACTATTAAGATATATTGTTACTTTTCGGGGCTTTTATTTTGAGAATGGCCTTGTCCTGGTTATCCTGTGAAGACACAGTTTCCTCTCAGGCTTTTATTCTACTAAACTACTCGCAAACAAACGCATACTTGTTACTTTGAGCACTTGTTGCTTGAAGTACTATATATTATACCTTTAACTGTGTTCACGAACAAGACATTTTTTAGTTCTTCTTGTGTATTTCCCCCC
Organism: Serranus cabrilla; assembly: GCA_903364295.1. Taxonomy (NCBI): domain Eukaryota; kingdom Metazoa; phylum Chordata; class Actinopteri; order Perciformes; family Serranidae; genus Serranus; species Serranus cabrilla. Next base: position 184,048 of record CAFUXE010000482.1, read on the forward strand.
AAAAAAACTACTCCTTTGATAGTTTTTGACGATTACCACTGCAAATATTGCAAAATTACAAATCATATGGTATAATACTATGCAAATACATGTTGAAAATCAGATACTATCAGAGTAAGTGGCGGACTTACGACCAGTTGGCTCCTTTGCTGCCAAACATGTGCCTGGGGCTCCATCCAGAACCAAACATGTTGAGTGATTTGGAGAAGCAGTCGTTGTAAATGAGTCCAGTGTAGACGGAGAAGGCCCCCATCAACAGGATGATGTAGCGCCCAGCAAACACCATGTTGAACATCTGCAGAGTCATACAACAAACTTAGAAATATCAGCTAACGGTGCCAACAGCATCACAAACCACTGGCAGGTGGTGGCACACTTCTATGACAGTCAAGTTCAGTCCTTTCAATTACTGTAACACTTGTTTGTGTCTTACTGTACCTCGTTATCACTCTTCTGGGAGAGGAGGCGACTCTCTCGGAGGACCAGGTAGAGGGCAGCGGCGGTCATCAGTAGGCCGTGACCCATGTCACCAAACATCACCGCAAACAGGAAGGGGAAGGTAATGATGGTGTACGGGGCTGTAACAGGTAACACACAGGAAGGGACCATTACATGATCAATCAGTATTTACTGTGTCCAAGCTCCAAGACGCTGCAAATGTTTTGTTACATCCCCCACTCATGTGCTGAAATGTGGACAATTGACTGTACGGGTAACTATATAATACCATATAATAATCATTATATTTAAACAATGCAGCATAAATGAAAGAAACATTTTATATCATTTGAAAATAAAAAAACAAAATACTGAAAATGTGTGAATTGTAGAATATTGTATTCGTGATTCATTGCACACAAGGATGTTTGTCTGTATAATCTATGTGATGAAGGACATTTGTTCTTTTGCTGCTGCACTATCACAAGCTTCAGTGCTCATTTTTTCAAATATGAATTAATACGATTAGTCATGAGTTCAAATATAGATAAATTAATTCTGTATAACCTGGATTGATTTCCCGGTAGTTCCCGATGCCGTAGGCGTCAACAATGTTCTGGAAGCCTGATGTGAACTTGTTGGTCTTATTGAAGGTAGGTGGAGTTTGCTTGGTCTGCATCCTGTTGAGAATGGAGGGGACTGTGGAGCCGCTTCTCTCCTGTCAAATAAAGAATTCACTTATTAGTCACATACTTCCTGAGTTTGTCCTGTATCTCAAGGCCATCTCTCTGGCCCATCCAGTTTTTTTTCTTCCGGGAAACTCTCGTTATTTGCATGTCACTCAAACTCTATTATGAATAAATGTGACATGCAGATCCATAATATTTGTCTAATCCAGGTGAGATATGGATTTACACATGTACATATCCTACTTTATCCTACTTCATCCTATTAGACACGACCACCAAATGCTAATCAGTTCATCCTCGAGTCCAACTAGACTTTTTGTCCAAGTGGACTATTTGTTTAAAATTCCCCCCAATCTAGATCAGGTCACAGAACTTTGACCACACCAAAGTCTCATCAGTTTCAACGAGGATGGGACAGATGTGACTTATGATTGAACTTTAACCACCAAAATCTAATCAGTTCATCCTTGAGTCCAAGTGGGTGCTTGTGCCAGTTTTTAGGAAATTCCCTCCAGCACTTCCTGAGATACCATGAGAATAGGATGAACAACCTGAAAACATAATGCCTCTGGGCTACCGCGGTTGCCAGTGTGGAGACATAAAAAAATAGTGTTGCCCATGACTTTACAGATGTAATGTGTAAAGGACGTGAAGAGGGAAATAGGCAAGACCTTTACATTACACAGAAAACATAAACTCACCGTCCCTCTGCGCAGAGCAAACTGGATGGAGTCCAGGTCTGAGACGGGACACCACACCTCAGCAATCAGACACTTCTGCGTCACATCGATGTTGCACAGGTTCAGTGTGTGGTAGATGGCCTTCATCTTCCTCACTTTTATGAACCACACTCTCATGGTCTTGGAGGCAGCCTGCAACACTCGCTGACGATGGTCCTCTGTTTGGTTCAGCACCTACAGGAGCAGTGAGGGACAGTTTGTTATGGAGTGTAGAGCCTGACCCTGTCAGTGCTGAAGTATAACTGACACAGTGGTAACCATGGTGTAAAGGCTGCTTTTTATTTTAATTATTTAATTTTCTTAGTCAAAGTTCATTTTTTACTTTCAGTTTGCTGTGTTCCATCTGTGTATGTTGTATCCAATTGCCTTTAAAACTCCACAGCAGTACTGGTGATGTAAGCGTGTTAAACAATGGTAAAAATGTGTTGATTTTACTGTACTGGCTCCTGCGCTCAGGTCTTATTTATGCACTTTGATTTTCTATAAAACCTGAGTTAAATGCTCTATTGTAGCAGAGTGTAATATATTGTAAGTGGTTGGCAGCCTGAGACTTGCACAGACCTCTCAAGCAGAACCAGGCGTTTTTCCAGGCTTAATAAGGGCAAACTTTAGGGAACCACAACACTATGAGACAGGACACGGGGGTTTCACAGATAAGAACTAATGCACAAGAAAACACCCATCTACACTATGAGGGCTTTTGTAATATGATTAGAAATATATTTTCTAACGGAAAACTGAGCAGGAGCCTGAATGCAGACATCCTGTTGTTCAAAGTTTCTGATTAATTTCTTGTTGTTTAGTGAGCAGCAGTGTAACAAAGAGTACAAAGGCCCCTTTGAATTATTACATTTAAATAGTAATGTGGATTAAACAATAAGCAGGCTTTACTCCAAGGTCAACCACCTCTATGGAAACTCACTGTCACTCTACCTGATTTTCATTTTATTCTTTATAGCTTTATTTAATGTGTGTGTAAAGACTCATATTGACCAACTTACCATCTGGAGGTCGTCGATGCGGCTGTTGACTCCTGCAAGCATTTCCTTTCTCTCCTGTGGGGTCTCTGGACACGGGTAGAGGGAGGCCCGGAACCTGGAAAATACCACCAACAGAGTCAACTCACAGCATCTAACACACACTGTACTGTACTTACTCTGTGTTTCCATCATGTTTCCTTCTTTTTTAGCTGTTTTTATGATGCAAACATAAAAAACATGCAATCCTAGCATGGTGGAGTTTAAATAAAATGGTAAATGGAAGCAGCATAGGGTGAACTATATGTAATTTAAGTCCCCGGTATGACTCAAGTTACAAAAACACAACATTTTCCATAACTTTTAATATAAATTATAGTAGGGAAGGTGGGCTATGTTTTGTGCATGGTAGCATCAACACCACAAATTGTATGTATTTTAACAGTTTAGAAAGTCAAAATGCCTTCTGGGTTCTGTCAATAAATTGTGGCATCTGTATCTTTGCTGAGGTATATTTCATGCGTCTTTCTCTGTAACACTCACCCCTCACAGATCTTCTTCACCCTGTTCTTCAGCTGGTCACCTTGGAAGAAGATAATGAACACTGATTTGTGGACTTGGTCTCCCTGTTGGAAAGAGAAGAAGTTTTTAGAAAACCTAAACTGACTTACACAATTCACAAATTAGTTGTGTATCTATTTCTAACATGTAAAATGTCAATTAGCAGATGTTATAGATGTGTATGTACTTTTCCTCCTAATATGTCTCTTATTATATCTCTGCATTTGTGGTGGCCACAGTGTGTATGTGCTGACCGTGGCCGGGTCCTCCAGAGGGTCCTCGATCTCTGCCTTCCTTAGGAAGACATTACCACGACACACTCTCCACAGCATCCTCTCAAAGGTTGGGATCCTCTCCCTGCTGATTACTCCTGCCACAAACCTGCAGAGACAAAACACACAAGTGCTCAGAGTAGCTATAACAAAACAAGAAAGTAAGACTTTTTAAGGGCAAAAAGAACTGATTGTTCATTAAAAAAAGGAAATAAAAATAAACGGTAATGCCCAGGGTATTTAGAAATCCTGATGAGTTTCTATACGGTCAGAAATACAAACACTGCTCTTACATGGCAACTTACAGTACTATTAAAAGTAAAATGCCTCCATCAGTGTTTGGGGTGTTTGGGGTTTAGTCCTGATGATAAAGATGAGCCCGTCAACATAGACCCAGCTGTTTTTGTGTGCTTTTCATCATTTACTTTCGTAAATTTAATGGGCTTAACCTGAAGTACAAGAGAGAGCTACTGTTCAGGTAGGTCTTTGCTGGTTGTTGTTGGAACAGTGGAATGACTAAAAATGGTTTGGTAAGTTTTATTTTGTTGCTGTCAAGTTTGAATGATGAGTGTTTTTATATGATAGACTATTTTAATGCTATGATGCAGTCCTCAGGCTTTACCCCAGTCTGAGAGGGGCCCCACGCCCCCCCTCACTGCCCTCCATCAGGGCTGAAGACTCCTCCAGCAGGTTGGGATCCTCCATCTATCAAAGAATCAGGAAGACGTCAGTTCCTTATTTATGAAAGCACATCAATTATCTATTGTGCTTCTTGGTCTGTGCTGTGCACATTTGACAAGATGAAATAAGCAAACCTCGTCAAAGAACTGCTGTGTTCGACGGAGGATGTGTTTGAGCTCCGTCAGCTCCAGGAAGTTCTTCTTCAGGGCTTCCTGATTGGTGTTGATTTCCTTCAGTTCGTTCTCCAGCTTCTCAAAGGTGGCCTGCCAGTCACAGTAAACACAATAAACACTAAATACACACTGTGCTTTAACATGTACATATCACCTACTGACAAATATAACTGTGTTTTTCTACCCATGGATACCCCCTGTCCCCCAACCCCACCTCTTAAAAAAGGATTATAAGGTGTTAATAATTGTGTATTTATCATCGGTGATCCTGATAAAATGTATGTATCAATTAATCAAAATCAATCAATCAACATCTAAATTACTTTATTCATGCCCTAGGGGAAATTCAGTAAACAAAACAATAAGGCTGAGTGATAGTTATTAAGATGGCTGACTGATTACCTCCAGATCAATCATGTCCCTGGGAAACGGCACCTCTGGATTCTCTCCAGTGTCCACAGTTGGGATATTAGCCTTCTTGATCTCCTTTTCCACAAACCCTGTTCAACAGAGAGAATCGATGGTTCAATATCTTACCAGTATAACACAAAGTTCTTTGTACTTTAAGAGATGAGATGAAGAAAACCTTTAGGTTTCTCACTGACACCCCTGTCATTTTAAAAAGTGTTACTGCAGGTTTCATGAGCCTGGGAGTGGTGAAGCTCACTCAGTACATTTCTAAACCACAGTTATATGGTCTTAATCTGATGGGAGCTGTAAAGGATCAGTAACTTATCCTGGATTAATTCATAGGAAAGCACTTCACTGAGCGTTTGGTGAGCCTGGGCTGTTACTTTATCTAATTACTTACTCAGTTTCCTGTCCATCTCCTCACATCTCCTTACTTCATTAACAAACTTGCGCTGGAATACGTTTACGTCTGGATTCAGCTGTGAGTGGAAAAAAAGAGAGAAAGATTATTGACACGATATGTATGGATACTGTTTTATCACAGACATATCAGTATGTGATATATGATCATATAATGCAGAAAACGATGCCTGTGGTGATTTACAAATGGTGTAATATAATTATTTATTTTATTATTATTTAGTTGTTTTATGTGTATCTATGCTAATTAGGTTAAACTGGCACATCCTTTCAATTTAAGAAGAAATGGATTAATCATTCTAAAAACACAGGTACAAACAATACAATCACCTTCATGAATCTAATGTTTCTAAGGACCTTTCTTAAGAACAACATTATGAAAAAAAACATAAGCTATTGTTGAATACTCACATCTCTAAACTGGACCATTCCCAGTTCTCCCAGCTCACTCACACAGCAGTAGGCCGCCTCTGACTGGAGAAAGAGTTGGGCCAGGGTCATCTCCTCGCTCCTGAATAGTTCCCCCATGATGAGAACTATGCTCCACCTCCTCTAGAATAAAGAAACACTGCACCTAGGACAGGAAGACAAGCAAATAAATTTTTTTTTACAGTGAATAGGTCAGAAATGTCATTATGTAATGCAACTTAGAACAATCCACTGTACTTCAGTCTGCAGAACAGCCAACAAATATGACACTGTGCAGTACAGTGCAACACAACAGAACATACAGTACAACGCTATTATACCAAGCTACATTATACGAAGTTATGTTGTATTGTTTTCACAGCAGGATTATTTTAAGATGTTTATTATTTAAGACTTTTTTGTTTTATTTCTGTCAATTGACATCAATTCTGATCATCTATTAAGAGCTTATTTATCAAGGAAGAAGGGTCAAACATAGTTATTCCAGCTTGTCAAATGCTAGGATTGAAAGGGGAAAAAATGATTTGTTCAGTCAATGATGAAAATAATAGTACTATCGTGATCAAATTTCCACATCTTCTGCAGCAGGAAACCTAAGACAGGAAATATTCCACCAGAGAGAGGTAGAAAATAGTAAGATAGACAAACAGAAAACATGTGTCATCAGAAAATTATGTTTGGGCCTTTGTTTGAATAATTCCCAATAGACACATTTTTGTTAGAGCCGGTTTGGGATTTTTGAGACCAATGCCAATTCTGATTTTAGAGAGGGGAAATTAATCTAGAAATAGCCCTTTTTTAGGTAGATTGTGCATTTATTTTTCTCCACTCTGCAAAGGTAACATAGCAGAGAGCAACATAAACCGGTATAATGTATAATGTATTGTCAGCCGATTCTATAAATGATAACAGAGGCGATATCGGACAGCAAATACACTGATACTGATATATCTGCGGATAATATCAGTGAACCGATATATATGGTGGTATCTAATCATTGTAGGGTTTATTTTTTTAATTAAAATGCACTTAAATGTAGGGTTTCTCTAACTCAGATTTTAATAAATATTTAACACAGAAATCATATATACAGTATTTATATATAGGGAACTGACATGGATGACACTGCAGTGTGATTTACCCATATGTAGGATACAGATATAGCCTGTACAAGAAGATGCTAATGCTTAATAGGGAAGGAAATCATCTTATTGGTCAACAACAGTTCTAATAATACATCATAAACGAAGCAGTGACATAGCATAAATATCAGGCTGCTAAACTATTAGTCATTTATATTATTATAACATCATTACTGCTTTATAAAAACAGATTTTCTAGTGAGCCCAAGCTAGCACGGTGAGCGGAGCGTCGCTGATGTCGCAGCATCAGCTCTGCCCTTCACTGCTCAAGGACGCCATGATGCTGCTGAGTCCGGCCTGCGGCTCTCTGAGCATCTCTCACCTCCTCACATACACTGAACGCTTCCGCTTTTAAAAATAACACCACATTTGTGACATAACAGCAAATACGTTACTATATTCATGTTTTCCTCTTTCACATGAACATTGTGCGCCTATTACACGCCAAATATTATTATTTTGGTCATTCAACGTTACAGGCTGCTGCAGTATAACGTTAGGACGCCTCGAGACGACTCGACTCGACATACATTAGATAACGGAGAAACATGATAATTTGCGGACATGATACGAAAGCAGCAGCTGTCAGTGATGCGTTATCACCGTCCTCTGCCCACTCAGCCAAAAATCACGATTTATGGTTAATAATTCACTTCGTGACATTAACTCTGAAACACATAAATGACTTCACTTCACATTTATGTCTTCCAAATAATCTCTTTACTCACCTGTGTAAGATGCTGGTCAGCTGTCTCTGGCCTGCTAACCCCCCTTGATGGTGGATGCTGAGCTTCAGGGCGGTGCATCAAGATACAGTCACCGGAAATGCACCCCGAAATAGACGATTCCAAAATAAAAGCATGGTACATTTATTTGAAATTCACTCAGACCGCTGGTAGTGAGACCCATGTTTTTGTAAATATGTCATATTATTAATCACCCGACATTGTACCGTATGTGGATAAGCATAGAAACGTTGTCAGATTTATTCTAAAAATCCCAACCGGATGCTATATTTGTGGGGTGAAAATCCGTCAATTTGTCATGTTCCAGGTTTTAAGAATTTCATATTCCCATCAGTTTTCTTCCCCTTTTCCATACAAGTATCTGTCTGTGTTTCCTTATCTGAACCGAGCATCTAAGCACAAGTCTTGTCGTGTACTGTACAAATTGTAAAGCCCCTTGAGGCAAAAATGTGATTTGTGATGTTGAGCCATAGGCCTATAAATCAAATTGATTTGATTAAAATACCTTTTTGTCTCTTTTTTTAAGATCAAAGAGTAGACTATAGTTACTTCTTTGCTCACAACAAATACTGACTGTGGCCTATCAGAGGCCTTAGAATAAGACATATAACTGATGAGGACACATTCATTAAATTAATAAAATCCTATCACGCTCTCACAAGCTGCTTGTCCTACTCTTATATCTCATAGATGGTCCATGTTGTAAGACTGTTTTTCCAATCTTAATTTTCTGTTAAGCTTATGTTAAACTTTTGTATTCATCTACCAAACAAATGTGTTGCTCATAACACCAGATAGGCTATAGCCTATAGTACTGATAGTTTGAAGTTACTACTGATCTGATGATTCTAAAACATAAAAAAATCTGTATAGAAATGATGTTAAAGGCATATTTTAAGTAACAGAAAAAAAAAAATCAAAAGCCACCAAGCATATAGTGAGAGGAGGTCTGCCCACAGAGACTGGCTGCTGCGGCTCTGGTTTTTAAGTATGAGGCACACCGGGCCCAGGTGTGTCCCATGCATTTGATTGCACTCAAATCATGTCTGCAGCCCTGGAGAGATAGATAGAGAGATAGATAGAGAGAGAGAGAGAGAGAGAGAGAGGAGTAGAAGTAGCAGCTGAAACAAGCAAACAAGCAGAAGGGCTGTCCAAGGATGATAACATCCATTTTCATTCATTCATTCATGGGCTGCTGAAGCCAGTCATAGCTGAGATTGGGGGAGTGGCGGGTTATACCTGGACAGGTCACCAGACACAGGGACACAGGGACACAGGGTGAACATGCAAACTACGCACACAGCTAGCTGGATTCAAAACCTGCTATGAGTTGACCACACTATCCATGTTGCCAGATTGGTTTGATGTTTTCCAGCCCAATAAGTACTCAAAATCCGTCCAAACTGATAAAAAAAAACACCCAAAAATAAGAAACAATGCAAATAAGAAAATAAAATAAAATCTGTTAGCGGTGGGTTTAAGTGCTGGTGTATGTTCTCATGTGCAATGTGAAACCAAAAGTCAACGTTGAAATGACATAACGTTACTTCTAAGCATAGCTATGTCACATCCTATGTTGCATTTTAGTTTGTACATCACTGACATCACCACATCATGCCCAGCACAGTTTTTTTTACACTCTTCTCCTGAGGTTAACCCTGTGTTTCCTTATGTTTACAATTGTGATCAGTACATTAAGGACGTTGTGATCTCCTGCTGTCACTACAACTTGTACAACTTGTGCCCTGACACCTCAGTTGTGTGGAGAGGCCTGACTCAAATGAATGAGAAGGATTGCATTTCTTATACAGGGTCTGAAAACAAACTAACATTGGGAGAAATGAGAGTGCTGATACAGAACCAAAACAGTAAAGTTGTGAGCCAGAAAAACACTATAAAAAGTCATTAGACTTGAGGGGACCAACAGAGTTAGAGAACATTTTCTGTGGGTTCTTTGTTCAATTTGACCCCATTCACATCTTTATTTGATCCACTGTTAGGATGAAAATATTGATAATAGCACTGTACATTTTCTGCCATCAATCAGTCATGCTGTAGGGATTTATTTGTTTTTACAATTTTTAGTTTATATCAAACTCTGAGAAGATTATTATCATGTCCTGACATGTGCTTTTAAGATGCTTATGACATCTCTTTTCTTATTAATACCACCAAAAGTGTTGTGAAAACCACTCCTCTCAGCGTCCTGAGAGTAAGGTCTACCAGATGTGGTGGAACAGTCTACAGCGGGCCAAGCATTGAGTCAGTACTAACAAGATCCTGTAGAATTTTTCCTCTTAGAAACAGCCACAGCAGAGTTTCACCCCCTCTCAGTTCCACATGGTGCAGGGTTTAAACCAGGACACTGGCTGGCTGCCAGCGAGCAATTTTGGAAGTGTGGAACTCCCGTAATGTACAGAAATTCCTGCGGCAGACTTCTATGAGAAACAGCTTTTATAGCTTTCTGCCTCATTCCAGAGTGCCATGTGGTTTTCATAATTTGTATACATTTGGATGTTTTTTCCAAGTGTTTGCTTGCGGTGCAGAGGAGAGCGGTGCGTGTCACTCGGATGCATAGTGTCGTAAAATATCAAGGCAATGACTAGAAGGTGCTCTTTGAATAATGGCTTTCCATTGATTTAAACAAGAGATATTTCTGTTGGACCTTGATCTTTGGTTACCAAAACGGAAAAGTGAGTGAGTGTAAAATCAATATCCTCAATTGATAATATTTCTAACTGGGTCAATTTTAGTGGTTGCGGTGAATCTTTCTTTCAGTATTGCTTAACGTTTATAAAGACATAATCAAGCAGCTGTGGAAAGATTAGTCCACCACACACACACACACACACACACACACACACACTAAAAGCCTTTCGCCTGCTCTCAGACTACACAGATGAAGCATGGTTCTTGTTAGTCTCCGCTCTCCTGAAGGAGCTGACTTGTCTCAGTCTATTTTGACTCTGAATTAGCATGAGCTCACCCACCGTCTGCTGTTGACTCAAGTCCTGTACATGCTTATATTTTTTCATGTCCAGCAGTATGCCATGTTGTGTTTCTTCAACCTTAATGTATCACGCTTTCCATCTACAGAATGGCTGCAGGTAACGTTTAGCGCTCCTTCGTGGTACTAACTCATTTAGAAATCAATATTATTCAGTGTTCCATATATGAAAGTGGTTGACACAAACGGAATGCCAAGTGGGACTAATAACATGCTGTAATTTGATTGGCTATATGCCATGTCTGCCATGTCATTCTCTGTGTGTGGTGTAAGCTGAGTCGCTGTACTTGGTGTTTTCTAGTGCGTGTGAGGCTCAGCCCGCTCACTTGTGGCATCAGAGGTGAGAGCCTTGAACAGGCAATCCTGGCCTGAACTCTGAGGCGGAGGTCAAATAGTCCTTTTGTTGAGGAAGGTTCCTGAATGTAAAGTCTATAGGTTGTTTTTAGCATATGCACCAGGTGAATTCTCAATTACTCAATAGGTGCCATGTTTAGGTCAGGTGTCCAGTTCTTATAGTACAACCATGCTTTCGGCTCTTTATAATCAGCAGATCAACCAAACACAAATGAAAGAATTAAAATATGTACAGTAGTAGATTTGTAGGCCTTAAACATTGTGTTCTCTTGCATATATTTAACAATTCTTTTCATACAGTCATATGACTGGACAGGAACATGAGCAACTTTTCTCAATGTGACAATCATTTAATTTCACTTCTGTGACTAGTTAATATGACTTTTTTCAATTTAATCTCCAATGATCTCCTAGCTAGATAAAGGTGCATATATATTTGGTACTAGTAATGACCATCATTTAGTATAAAGAATATTATTGTTACTATGTTTTTTTAGTGCCTGACACTTCATTATGTACACCTGTTCAACTGCTCATTAGCGCAAATACCTAATCAGCCAATCACATGGCAGCAACTGAATACATTTCAGCATGTAGACATGGTGAAGACGAGCTGCTGAAGTTCAAAGAGCATCAGAATGGAGAAGAAAGGTGATTTAAGTGACTTTGAACGTGGCATGGTTGTTGGTCTGAGTGTTTCACAAACTGCTGATCAAACAACCATCTGTAGAGTTTACAGAGAAAGGTCTGAAAAAGAGAAAATATCCAGTCAGCCTTGATGTATGGTTGATGTCAGAGGTCAGAGGAGAATGATCAGACTGGTTCAACAGTCACTCAAATAACCACTTGTTACAACCAAAGTCTGCAGAAGACCATCTCTGAACACACAACACGTCCAACCTTGAAGCAGATGAAGACCACAACAACACTTTGCTAGTTATTAAAGTGGCCGCTGAGTGTATGTCTGTGTTGTAATATAAACTTTACAGTAACACAAATTCATCAAAAGATAACTTTCTTGCCAACAGCAGCTTCTTTTTGTCCTTTTCCTCCCCAGTGTCTTTCATCCATTATAAACCCATCTTCCATGGACTGAACATGCTCTGCATAGAGGGGCGGCAGGAGTGGAAGCAGGAACAGATCCCGACATTCCTCCTTCTGCTGTGCCTGAGCTTGTATACAAGCAGATCAGTGCAGCTCTGCTTTAACTATTCCAACCATGCTGATGGGACAAGGCTAGACCAAAGGGGTGTGCTATTGAATCACTGAGGGGACGGACCTACCAGCTAGAGGTGGAGTCTTTCTGATGCGCGTGTGTGTGTATTGAGGGAGGAAACAGGGAGGAGTTTGAAGAGAGGAGGGGAGTCCAATGGAAAAAAAGGGGGGTGGAGGGAAAAAACCCTGCCAGCTGTAGCTTGACTGGAGGGTTTCTCTGCCTGGTGTGGCATTCACATCCTAACGCTCATTTGGTAACATTCAGCATCGCTTGGCCTCCTCTGCACACTGGCCTGATTCCAGGGATCTGAAGTAGAAAGGACAGACTGACAGAGAGACAGAGAGTGCATATATGCTGGAGAGAGATAAGTTAGTTTAGAAGTAGGAGGGGTAAGACCAGAGGTCCAGAGAAGAGAAGAAAGGGAGAAGCAGGTGAGAAAGCAAACGGTTGAAAAAGTGGTGAAGAAAGGTTGACTTGCTGACTATACACTACAAATCCACTGACATGGCAGCCATGGAAGCACTGGAATCCACAAGTGCCCAGTTTGAGCCTCAAACCCTCACTGAGATCTCAGACGATGAGGTCAACCTCCCACCCTCAGACGACGAAGACGATGCCCTCGCCGCGGCAAAGAAAGAGCTGTCCACCATGGGCACAGAGGGGGACGCCGCCGAGGACAAGGATGAGGCTGTGAAGCAGGACCCCCAGGTGAATGGGGTGATGGTGCTGTCTTTGCTGGACAAGATCATCGGGGCGGTGGACCAGATCCAGCAGACCCAGAGCGGGCTGGAGGCCAGGCAGCAGGAGATGGAGCGTTCGGTGACCAGCATTCAGGGCGAGCTGACCAAACTGTCCAAGAGCCACAGCACCACATCCAACAGCGTCAATAAGATGATGGAGAAAGTGCGCAAGGTGAGCGTCAACGTGAAGACCGTGCGGGCCACCCTGGAGAAGCAAGGAGGCCAGATCAAGAAGCTGGAGAACAACGAGGCCGAACTGCTCAAGAGACGCAACTTCAAAGTCATGATCTACCAGGTGGGAGGGTGTGCTTGTTTAAATACATGTATAAATGTGTGGTTATGGTTTGTCTGTCTGAGGTGTGAGCTTGTGTGTGTGTGTGTGTGTGTGTGTGTACATTTTATGCCACCTTATTGGTTAAGCGATGGGTGTGGCCCAGACAAAAGTTGAATTGGATGTGAATGAAAGTCACTTTCCAAAAGAATCCTGCTGAAAATGGTGGTGTTTTAATATGAGTGGAAGGGAAGTGTTTGATAAAGATGTTTCTCAGTCTGCTAAGGTGCAGAGGATTTTAGGGAGTGGTTAAAGGTTACCTCACAGTATTTTTGGCAAGCGCTCAACTGCCAGGCTGCATTATCTTTCAACACTGAACCTACGATATCAAAAACATGCCCTACGGAAAGTTTTTTTTTTTCCCAGGACGGATAATATTTAACAAGCAGAAAAGTTACCTCAAGGTAAAAAAAGGTTATTTAATATATTTAGTTGAAGTTAAATGCTTGGAAACTTTATGAAATCCCTTAACTGAAGAGTTTAAATCGTATAAACCTGACCTGATCTGACCTCTTGCACGTTAACCTTCCACCCTTACAACTTTTACCGACATCCTCAATCGGAAAA
>CAFUXE010000482.1:211249-255653 GCA_903364295.1 Serranus cabrilla
ACAATTGTGCCTTCACACAAACAATGAACTCCATTACACAAACACACAGGCACACGTATGTGTACTTGCATGCACAAAAAGACCTATGATTCCTTCACCTGCACACACACAGGCACACACAAACAAATATCTGTTTATTTATGACACTTTTGGGGACGTTCATTTCCCTGAGACTTTTTCCCGTTTTCCCCAACAAGACCACCAATGAAATAAGTTGTTCCCTCCAGCATTAGTTAGATGTTTTAGTGAATCATTTATTTCCTTTCATCTGGAAACATTACAGTTCCAGTCAGGCTCACCACTGTTACCATGGAGACACAAGTACAACTGAGTGTTTTTGACTGCCAGTGGAGGCAATAAAGTTCTGGCATGCCTTTTATTTGTAGACTTTATCCAAAACAGTCCACAGAAACTAGGCTGTAATATCAATAACTTGAAGTACAGAAACACAGATTAAGAAAAACATCTATGAAATTCCTTTCGTCCTGAGTGTACACACACACACTTGGCACACACTCAGCTGAGGTAACTGACATTGTTGTTGCTGCCATGGTTTCCCTGTGCTGGTTAATAGTCATAGTGGCTCACCACCGGCTACGCCCAGGCAATCCAAATATGCCCGCATGAAACAGACTTTCAGGAAACACACAGGCACAGACCGGAAAAAGCTCTCAGAGTGATATGTAAGTGATAATTGTAGGTAATGATATAAATAAAAATAATTGAAGAATACCAAAATGCAAACTGGAGCGGAATTTTTTTTATATAAGGACACCTCCATTGTATTCCTGCTTATAAAATGGGCTAATTACAGAAAGAGAAAACTCTGTTTATATAATACTTCAGGACCAATGTGGTTACAATTAGCTCTTTGAGCATGTTTCTTTGCATATCATGTGTGCCTTTTTGCTAACAGTTTTGAATGCATCCTTCACTTTTTTTGTAGACATGTTAAAATAGTTTTTGTTCCCTGTCAGAGAGCCTTTTTTTTTTATTTCTGTATGGTATTAAAATAAAAAACAGACAACTGCACTTCTGTAATCCATTAGTGAACTGAAAGTCTGCATGCATATTTTCCAGTGTTGCAACATTGTTGCATAGTTTTGCAGTTTGAGTGAAGAATTAAAAAGAATACTGTTACTGTGACATAAGTTAATGCACACTTGATGATTACCTTCATGGATTGCCGAACTTAAGCAAGTTTCCTATATGAAATGATAATAATAAATGGAAATGGACTTTAGAAAAGCTATACATGAATGTTCCAAACCTTTATACACCTTAATATGTTTAATTAGTAGATGTATTGATTACTTAAGTCATTTTTATTGGAGAATTAAAACTAGAACCACTTGACACAGTTTCAAATGAATCTTCAGGTCCCCAGCTTTCAGATAGTGTATGTCACTTTTATATGGCATCTACTATTGACCTGCTATCTCCCCCTAAAAATCCACCACCCACAACCCCAATTCTCTATAAAGGGGGGCAATTGCTAAAGGGTTAAATTATGCCTCCAGCATACGAGAAACCAGTATTATGTTTGAACTTAAAAAATCTAATACAGCTAAAAATAAACCCAACTTTGTCTGAGGGAAAACCCCTGCTGTGCAGCAGCCGAGTGGACAGTGGGGCAGAAGTGCGACGATGCACACTCATCATGAAAGAAAAACACTGCGTTGTGCTGACAACACAAAGCATCAGCCAGCTGATCTCAGCAACTGACACACTCATGCACACACAATGGCTTTTGTAAGAACTCGAGGCCTAATATTATTAGCTAGATTGAAGATACCTCTTTACTTCAGTTTGAACTTGCTTTGCTAGGAATATGGGATCTTTGAGGTTTATAACAAATTTATTCAAAGCCTTACTTGCCACACACATGTAAACAGTGGGTATGAGAATTGATCGTATCTCTCACATGGAGTCCAGTATCTCAACTATCTGTTTTGCAGGGGCACTCGTTGCTTCATCCCACGCTTAGTGCCACCCAAGACAAACAGATTAGTTCAAAGAAATACAACCGACCCAAAGTGTTCTTTCGCTCATCCAAGAGTGACAATGGGAGCATCTACAGTATCTATCAATCTGCTGTGACAAAATAATACTCATTCACTTCCAACATCTTGGTTACAAATACAATATTGTAAAGTTGACGGCACTTATATCGTGCTTTTCTAGCTTCTAGTCTTTGTGACCAATCAAATTGCTCATTCACCCATAAGCACACACATTCATACTGGTGGCCGAGGCTACCATAAATGGTGCAACCTGCCACCAATTGGGAGCTCATTCACACACCAATGAACGAAACATCGGTAGCAATTTGGGGTTCAGTATGTTGCCCAAGGATACTTTGACATGTAGGCTGACATGATCAGGAACCACGACCTTCCAATCAATGGGCGACCGCTACAAGCGATGTCCACTATAGAACAGCAGTGTACTTATAATGTATTATGACAGAGAGTTACACAGCTATCAAGCATATCGGAAGACGTTTTTAACCAACAGAGTGAGAACATATTTGGGAAATGAGGACATTTTGCCTGATCATCCCTTCTTTAAACACCTGTGAAGAGTTGTGTGTGTGTCATTAGTTAGTGGGAGAGTTGATCGAAGCAGTGGTTACACAAAAACAGTGCACTGTAAAAGAAATACACACACACACTTATCAACATAAAGGCATAACGAGAGATAACGAGCCAAGAGCCCAGCCCCATATTCTGCTGAAACAAATCATGAGACGATTACTCCCATAGCTCAAGGACATGCTTACTGACTCTCTCTCTCTCTTTCTCTTTTTCTCCCTCTCTTTCTGTCTCTCTCTCTCTCACACACACACAAACATCCACACATTGTGGTTTAATGTGTTTTGCAACTAACTTCCCTCCTGACTGTCATTTTGTAATTAAATTTCAAACCAGATATGGAAACGATCTCCTTGTGCATGTTTTGCAAGAGCTATAAAGGCAAAATGTCGTCTCACTGCCACACACACACAGACACGCACGCACAGTCTCTCTCTCTAACTCACAGAACCATTACATACCTCATTCGTCTATTTTCCATGGCTCTGAGTGTACCTTCCTGTCTTTTGTGCAGCAGCCTCATGGAGAACAATGTCCCATTAAATTAGGAGGGTCAGGAAGTCAACACAGTTAGGTGAATGCCTGAACTTCCCCACACACTTTCCATGTACTTGGACACACATACACACTCATGCACACAGCACAGAATTCCCTTTTGAATCTTTCTTATGGAAACACATTAGCCTGTGACCTCCTACACTTTGAACTGACAGATTGGGCTTTCCCAAGCACACACTGTACGTCCAGGCTCCTCAAAGAGAAAGGAGCATAAATACTCCATGAAGTCTAAAATGACTCCAGAACAGTTACAGCAGGGCCCTTTTGTTGAAGGTTTATTCTTTGTGGTCCAAGGTGTTCCTCATTCTCACATCCGTCCCTGTGAAACTCGTCATAGTGTTTCAAGGATGATGTGTATTTTGAGGCCAACCTGGAAGTTAGCATCGAGTTGTTCCCTTGACAATAAGCCAATAGTATGTTTCCATGGCATTTTGGTTTATTACAGATAATAAACTCTATTTCAAACAAAGGTTTGTGACCCAGACAAGCACCACTTTTAGGATTTTCAAAGTAAAACACTAACATTATTGCTATAAATAAACCACAACAAGACATCTTTAAAGTATTTCATACTCTGACGGGCTGATGGTCATTAAATTAGCAATCTTTCCTGTTTCCATTTCGGACTTCCATTTTCGGAAACTCCATTCTCTTGGGAACGAACGGATATATTCCCACAAGAAAAACCTGCACGCAAGCATTAGACCTTGTGACATGTTATGAGGCCATGTCAGAGACTTGGACCACACATTGCTAAGCGATTTACAACACCCACTGCATTGTCCTTGAGATTGAAACAAGATGTAATGAATTTGAGCAAGGCAGGTATTTTCCAGCACCCCCTCCTATCAACACAGCTGCTCAGGAAAGCCAAGATCCCTCATCCAAGGTCAAGTTTACCCAAGATACTGCAGTACAATACCTTCATAAAACCACCATCACACTGATACAGAACACAATAGACAGCAGCCCCCCCTCTTCTCATTCCTGCACCTTCCAGCCAACACTTTGATGCTATCATCTTCCTGCTGAGCAGATGGTTTTCCAAGACTCTAACGCATCATCCCACTTGTGCTATTACTCGATTCATACGACAGCAGAAAACTATCTTCCACACTTTGCCCCCCCTTCCCTGTAGTCCTTTGTTCTGGCTCTGCTGTGTTCCTGTTTTGACCATAGAGGTGGTGTAAAGGGAGAGGAAAAGAAAATACGTACAACAAGTATTGGCCCTCATGCAGACATTCTGGAGCCTAATTGGACGAGGATTTGCTGTGATGGAAAGAGGAACCCCTCCCCTCACCCCACCTTCCATTCCTTCATTAACAAGCTGGAGCATTGTTTACGAGGTGAATGAGGCACATGAGAGAAAGGGAAAGAAAGGCTCCCTCATCTGTAACCCAAACAGGGAAAGGCAAGAAATATGTTGATGGAAATGAAAAGGCCATGAGAATGAAGCGATTGACAATGGTTGAAGGAGAAGAACTAAAATGGTGCGGGACAGGAATGCTTTATCAGGGCGGGCTGACGTCAGGTGGTCATATTTATTCTTGTTTTGTGTTTGGTGTTCTGCACAGGAGGTGTAAAAAATGTACTGAGCAAGGCTTTTATGTAACAACAACTAAACATCTGCCAAAGCCAAACTAGTGGACCCTGGATGCTGATACTCTCAGAGCCCAGCATGTAGTGGGGTTACTTTGTACTGGTTGGGGGTACAAGAGGAAAGGTCATGGGGTCATTAGGGGTCTAAGCAGCGATGTTTTCTGCTAGAGCCTTATGGAGAGAGAGCATATTTAAGCCCCGCCCCCACCTGAAGGGAAAACAATTCACTGCTCTCCAGTGGCTTGTATTAAACAAAGGTGTTTCTTTGTCAGTTCTGTCTACTAGCAAACAACAGAAAATATCTAATAGCTGCAGTTTGGGGGAATGAACTGTCAACAGGGTAAAGAACACATAACTATGTTTTCAAAAGCTGGTGATCTCAAAATTGGCAAAACTAAGAATTTTATCCAAATGTCAATATGAGGCTACATATCTGTAAGTTAGGCAAATCGTTTTTTTTAACCATGTGTTATGGGGGAATGTGGATAAATCAGAAACCTATGCAGTACTATGTTAGCAAGTGCCATAGCTTGCTAACACATAGCTAACATTAGCGTGCTAACAGCTACCTAAAAACATCTTTTGATGTGTTTGAATCTAATCTTTTTAATTATGTAAAAAGATGTAATATATGTATGTAATTATGGCTGTATGCACAACATTTCCTATTTCATTTCATTTTCAGACAATTTATTTATTTATTTGGGTGTATTGTCAAGCAGAAAAATGTGCAAATTGTATCGCCAACATTTTGACTAATACCCCGTTTTGCACATTGTTATTGTGTCCTATCTCAAAACTGTACATACTATGTCATACTAGTTTGATGATCACACTGAATTGCCATTTTATTTCAGTTCATTCTTTTAAGCTGTTTTGTGCTGCTTGCTCAAACTATGTGATGACACCATTTCTAAATCTCCAAAGCATCTTTTTCTGCATTATATTCTGTAAAAAGAAAAATCTTTGACAACACCAATTCCAGTATATCTGTAATAGACCAGTATTGGACAGTAAAATCGGCAGTCAGGCTCTACATAGAACATGCACCCTCAACATACTTTGAATATTTTAGGTTATTGGCTTCTCTACAACAAACTACAGGAGAAATAAACTAGAACACAGTCTCACTGTCATGCCATTATTTCTCTGTACTCACATAATACAGTGTTTGTGGATAAATGTGAGATCTGGGAGGATCTGAGCATGTGTCAGCCTGCCGAGAGAAACGTGATTAGACTGCTAAATTTTAATTCTCTTTGATCCTGACGGGAACATCATGAAGCTTGCTCCTCCCCTCTGCATCCATCCAGTGTGTGTCTTTGTGTGTATGTTTTGTATACTGTGCACTATACATATCATATTAATGTGAGTGGAAGGGAATGTGTCGCTCTGCACTCAAACTGTGACTTTGTTGCATAACTCTTCAACACTTTGCTCACAGCTCCCAGAAAATCCCCCTCACCTTTCCATTTCCATGTTTCCATTCCATTGTCTGTGAGACAGTTACATTTTTCTCTGGCACGTCTCCCTCTGGTATGACATAAATGAGTGAACCCTGGAGTCTTGTTACAGATTCCACTTGGTTTTGGCCTCTGCCAAACATAATCAGCCCACATCTGTAAGGCCTCTATTGTGTAGCAAACCCTGACTGGTGAGTCATGTGTCTCACCTCAGTTTGCCCGTGTTTACCTGAGGATATAGAAAGAGAAATGCACAAATGTTTTGTGATTTTCCAGTGACTTGGACCTTTTATTCATTGTTGTTTACCTTTAGTGGCTTCAATAATAGATGATCATCTGCCTACATTTTCATTGGCCATCCTGGACAATAATTTCATGTTTAAACTTGAATTCAAGCTAGGTTCTCTTCTTGCTGACTAATTTCATTAATATTCTTCATGTTCTTTTCTCCTCAGGATGAAGTGAAGGTTCCCTCAAAACTCAGCATCTCCAAATCCATGAAGGTTTCAGAGTCCGTGTCAGGAAGCAGAGGAGGTAGCATGCTAGAGCTCAAGGAAGCTGCGGAAGAGGAGGAGGGAGGAGAAGGAGAGAAGGCAGACAAACCCCATGTAGACCTCTCATCAGATGAAGAGGGAGTGGAGATCGAGGAGACCATTGAGGAGACCCGCGCCGAGCGCATAAAGCGCAGCAGCCTGCAGCGTGTACAAAACCTCAAGACGGTCTTCTCAAAGGATCGGATGGATAAGACCAAAGAAAAGACCAAACAGAACCTGGAAAAGACCAAACAAAAAACCAAGCAGAACCTGGAGAAGACAAAAGAGAACCTGGAAAAGACCAGACAGAAAACTAAGGATAATATAGAGAAGACCAAGCAGAGGACCAAGGAAAACCTGGAGAAGACACGCCACAACATTGAGAAGAAGATGGGAAAGCTTGGCACACGGATGACTGTCAACCCTGAGCGCAAGCAGAAGATCCAGACATCCCGCGAAAAGGTGAAGAAGGCCTTCACACCAGACCACGTCGTTTACGCCCGGTCCAAGACTGCTGTGTACAAGGTGCCCCCCTTCACCTTCCACGTCAAGAAAATCCGCGAGGGCGCCGTTGAGGTGGTTCAAGGCACCGAGATGGTGGAGGTGTCCCAGGATGCTGACCCCTTCAGTGGAGTTGATGGGGAGGATGAAGAAGGAGGTGTGGAGGTTGAGATGGAGATGATGAATGGAGGAGGAGATGATGAAGAGGCTGAGGAGGATGAAGACGAAGATGCTTTGCAGGAGCATGAAGGCAATGATAGAGACAGCGACTAGATAAAGAATAACACATTTGCCAAGATCCTGACATGATCCCTGAGGTTCTTTTGTGAAAACAGAATTAATTGTAGGGATTGGGAAGATTGCTCAAGATTAATTAGGATTAACTACAACTTGGGTCTTGTTTTTATGAATTTGGCCGTTATTCATATCAGTTATGATAACATTTTACTCACAAGTTAATACTAAGATCTGGGAACACGTTGTCATCGCTGAAAGTTTGATGGGTCTAAATTATTTAAACCACTTTACTTAGACCTAAAATTTAAAGGGCACGCCGAAACTGTCAGTAATGATAATTCATTACACAGGAAAACTCTGTTCTCCATCTCCATTCATTCCTATGAAAATTACTCATATTTGCCTACTTTTGGTTTAGCGCTCCGCTAACTTAAAAGGGAAGAAACTTTCCGACTTTCCAAATGTTTTTTGGTCCAAATGAATCACATTCTGATTGTAAAACAAGTGATATGGTAAAAAAAAGTCTTTTTGGGACCAATGGCAGCACATGACTGACCCAGCATCCCTCATGGGGGCTTGTTCCAAATAAGCCTATGGGTTTGTTTCCATCCTGTCTGATTTTTTGACTGTTCGTGTCTCTTGACTTGTTAGACTTCTTTTCAGCAAGGTCACGCGTGGCTGGATTAGCGACCGGGCAGAACAGGCAACAGCCCACAACTCCACTGATGTGTGTCAACTACTTTGTGCCAGTTTAATTAAAAATGAGATATACACCATTAAAGCACAATATTGCCTGACATGATAAAGGCCTTATGGTAGGTCCTGCTTTTTCCTCCCAATGTTTGAAGCAGACATGCCCTATAAGCTGGTTTTTCAATGGATACATTGTAATAAAATGCTTATTAGGTTGTCTTTCTAGTGAGGAAAACAAAATGGGTGCCCTTAAATGGAGAAAACAAGATAACGTGCCATCTCGGGTGCCCTTTTATTGGAGGAAATGTAATGAAGTGCACCAGTGGGTGCCTTTAAATGGAGAATTGTGACAGAGTGTCTTATAGACTGCCGTACATGCTAACAAACTCTCGACCCATTAGTTTCCTTTGTGAATTTTCAACCCTGCCCCTCAGAGCAAGTGTTAATATCATGCTAACATGCTAATCTGTCATTGTTGTGTTTACAGCTTGTTGCATGGACCAGATAGTATTCCAGTTTAGGAAAACTGTACATTGAATGGGACCCCATGTGGGTGAACTCGACCATGAGTTACAGAATTTCTAGATCTTAGCTACTAACTTCAACAAAACAGTGTTATTATGAGCTGGTATGATGGCCAAAACTACAAAAAAAAAGACCCAAGTTGTAATAAAAATAATAATAATAATTACAACTTAGGTTTTACTTGACTGACCAGAAGTTGTGTGCTAAAAAATCAGAATGGGCTTAATTTAAATGGGTAAATGAAAATCTTCCCATAATTCTAATTGTACCTCAAGTGTCATTAGAATCCTTTAGTGTTTTGGATGGTGTAGATGATCGTGAAATATAAAAGAAGAGGAAAATGGGGAAAGGATACTGAAAATAACTTTGTTGTTTGGGGAAGGGAGGCGGGCCAATCACAGAACTGATCAAGAATCATTCGGAGGAGACACCATCATTCCCTTTGTAAGGAAGTGTTATTTGTCAGCATTTCTTCACCTGTTTCGTAGTTTAAATAAAAACCCCAACCACTGACAACGAGTGAGATGAGCAGATGGAAATGGATCATCTCTTTTCACTGAATTCAGTAGTATTTGTTGAACATAAAGAAAATGATATTATGGACTGTTGAGTTGCAGATTCCTAAATGATTCATAAACACAGAGTACATATTTGTGCTTAAAATGCTTAAATTCCTTGTGTATTACATGCCACACATTCATAGGTATTCCTTCCACCCAATTTGTTGTTCATCTGTTTAAATACTTAAGTGTTATCTTACTCTGCTTAATTTCCGCATTATTTAGAAGCACAGTGATTCTGTTGTAATTTGTAGGTTTTGATGAGCTCAGAGTTAAGTATTTGTGTATAATTTTGTATGTGACCACAATTTACACTTGGCTGATGTCATCTCCTTTTCATTACTGACAGAATGTAGCTTAATAGTTGTAGTTAAAGCACATTTTGTTGCATGCAATACTCCTATGCAACACTTTGCCACCAAAGAATAACCAATACCCATGAAAAATGAAGGTCAGATAGCTCATTCATCGGTCCATTACATTTCACTCACCGCTGGTATTCACTTTGATTATTTTCTCATGAGAATTTTCTTCTCAGAATGTGTAATGTGCTATTCTATGTGTTTCACAAATAAACTGAGACAAGGACCAATACTTTCAGCAAGTCTCATCACAAACCTCTAGTAGAACCAGTTTAGACTCTTATCAGCACTGTTTACTCTCGGGACCTGTCTATTCACAGGACTAAGTTTCAACAGAGTGTGTGTTATTTCTGCAGGCTGACACTGACCCCTAGTGTCCAATCATCTCACTATAATTTCCTCTGCTCCAGATTAAAGGTGCAGTTCACTGAAAGAGCTCTTTTTAATAATGACTATTCAGATATTTCCACACAGCTTTTCCTCTATTGTCCATTGTAGTAACATATTTGTAATAAGGTTTATAAATATGTTTTATATATTCACCACTACTGGTGGTATTTTATGAGTGCCTTGCAATTTTTAAATCAAGAATTAATTCATTAATTTTCTAGCATACTCAAGATTAATCTCCATCCACCTATGCACTAATCAAGAACCTTAAAGGGGTGTACACCCTGGACAGGTCAGCAGAATATTAAAGGGCTAACGCAGAGACAGACATGATGCATTTGTGAATCCAAAGGAAAGAAAATAGTTTTGTACAACCGTTGCCAAAGATTACCACATTGCCACAGTTTTTGTATTGTCATAGTTTAGTTTCTAGCTCAGACACATCACAGCTATGTTAGTGTTCTTTTTTTTTTGTATATAATGTGAATCACTGCCATTGCAGATCATAATGCATATTGATTTTATTTACAAGAGAGCCTCTTGCCTTCTGCTGCATGCACCTCTTCTGCTTCCCGGGCCAAATAATTTTAGTGTTTGCATAGATTTCACAGTGCAACAAATGACATTGACACTCTTACATGCAAGCAAAGATACAAATATTAACAGTTTCTGTCCACGTCTGTCAGAGCAGTAACAACATGCAGATGCGCTGAGGCCTAAAGTCAAAGGAACATAAAATGTAATTCGCACTTAACTGTTTCCTCGCTGTTGTTTTGTTGGTAACTGATTCCTGTATGATGTTTCATTGCTTAACCACTAATGATTTAATTAATAAAAGCTACTTGGTTCACAGTTTCTGTGTTTTTATTGAGTTTTAGCAGTAAAGGGGAAAAGAACCTGTTGATTAGATTATTAAACATATTTCTAGCAGACCTGATGGTATGTTTTCTAATTGACCATATTTGTCAATTATCTATTATAGTTGTATGCTCATTTAACCAGATCCACTGTTTCATTTGCTCCTGCAATAGTTTAAATATATATTTGTCTATTTATTTTAACTGTGAAATCATGCATACTTTATTTCTATAAGACGTCAGTATAAACAGATCTCAAAATGATATCAATAAGCAACAGGTTTCTAGTCTTAGAAGTAACTGGCTACAACCCAACCCATTAATATCACGTGCAGAGTCAGGCAAAACTCCACATTTATGATTTAAAAAAGGAAAGGGGAAAAAGACACACAATTTACAAATATAAAATATAAAATTAGGACAATAATATTAATAATTTAAAAAATGAATACAAAATCACCTCATTCTAAATTGATTTAGTTATTTTATTTCATTACTCTTTTCATGTAACCTGTTGCCTTCTTTCATTCTGATTCATCATCACAGAGGTGTGGCTGTTAGCGGAAATCGGAGAGCTGACAGGGCTGTAAGCAAGCTTTCTGAAGTTAGCATAAAGACGACCGGAAATGTGAAGTTTCTGTACTTAAATTAAAACATAACAATATTTTGTTACCAATTACTGAGCGAAACCCCCAACACTTACCCGTAAACACCTTTTATTTAAGTATGCTATTATGTACAGAGTAAACTACGACAAAAAAAATACACAGTAATCATCGGCAAATAAACGGACATAAGACAAAGTGGTTTAATAAGCTTTTAATCTGAAATGTGTAATCGGAAGCAGTGTTTGACATTCATTCTTGACTTGATGCTGGTCAACAACAGCTGCTTTGCCAGAAACCAGAAGGCTATGAAGTAGTTGGCGATGTGACATGTACGTCAAACAACCTGTGTGAGGTTTAAAAGTTGTGTGTGTGTGCTGACGGCTGCTGATCCATGGTGTTGCTGTAAGGTTTGCTGCAGTCTCTGAAAAGGTGAGTTTAAGACTGCCTAGCTGTTGACTACTGTGGCGCACGAAAGTTAAGTTTTGGCCGAGCGCTGTGTTTCATCGGTGAGCTCTCCTACTATGCTAGCTAACGGCTAAATAGTAGACTAGCTCACCTTAGCTAACGTAACACTGTCTTATCCCACCAAAGTAAACGTAAACTCGCCCTATCCCCACTCAGCATGTCAACAATGTTCAACAATACTCCGAGAACGCCATTTGCAAGTTTTCTGCAGATAATGGTTGCCAACGAGCCAGTCTCAATGTACAGTAATGTTAGCAAGCTAAGCTATCTCCTAAACTTTTGGGGAGAGCAAGCTTCCCCTGCTGCACACCGATGCGTCCTGCTCTTACTGTCCTCCTTTAGTCTCCCTTTTCTTCGCTATATCACATGCTGTTGAATTTTTTGGCCAAATTCAACTTATTATTTTAACACACCACAAAGCAATTCAATAATTGGCTTTACTGTATGTTACAAAATACTTCTACTTTTGGGTCTGACAGTTGTTAAACATTGCCAGTGCTGAGGTGGACCAAGGTGGTCCTCCTGTTGCACAGTGTATAGATGGACCTGAGTTCACGGACAGATAATGGTAGTACTCATGTGTTCATGTTAGAATTCTGTGATAAGCAGTGTGCTGATGATTGACACACCTTAGCCTAGGGAAGCTGTCAACATCTGAATCAGTGTCATTGGTGAAGGCAAAATATGATTTTTATAAAATGTGTGTGTCTGCATATATATATATATATTTAGCATTTTATAATATTCTTGTCAAAAGCTGAAACTGCAAATCAGTCCGACTGATATGGGATTTTTGAGACTGATGCCAATACAGATTTTAGAGGGGGGAAACATGGTTGTTTTTTGAGCTGCAATGAAACTAGACCTTTTTTTATGCGGATTATGCACTGATTTTTTATCACTCTGCAAATCTACCCTTTCTCAAATATAAAACTTCAGTAAATAACATATTGTTATACATTATTATACATTAAGCAAACTATGTATTACACTCTATAAATGATAACTGAGAAAATAAAGAATAAATAGGAATGAACATCAATACTTTTCAGTGTCAGTCCATTGCTGACTATTAATGCAACGTTTTCTGATTTGTATATTGTGTAAAAAAGACCAAAATCGGCTGATAACATCTGTCTGGCTCCAGTGTCTATCATCATATCGGTCATATCATTGCAAAATCACGACAGTATTTTTCTTTTGTCATGTATGAGTTTTTCAAATGAAAGAGGTGGTTTCTAACAAATGATCTGAAGTTGGACTGTAAGAAGTGCACTCTTTCTCTGCCTCAGTGATGCAGTTTTTGAAGCATTTTGTCTGGATTGTCAGTGTTTAGCTGTTACACTCTCTGGAGCTACTCATCAGTTTGGCATGTTTGTGTTATCTACCAAAACCCCTCTTTCCACCATCTGGAAGACACTCCTTAAATTGTGATAACTCTGTTGTACTGTGTATCTCCTTTCCTGTCATCCTCTCTGTACTCTTCCTTTACTCTCCCTTACTTCTCTTTCTCTGGTCAACTTCCTTGTTGCTCCTCTCGCTTGCTGTTTCTTCCTTTCTCCCTCTTCCTTCCCCTGGATTCTTGCCATCCTGCCATCCTCATGTCAAACTCTTGCTTCCGCAGGAGCACCATGGCAATGTGGATCCAGGCCCAGCAGCTGCAGGGCGAGGCACTGCACCAAATGCAGGCGCTGTACGGTCAGCACTTCCCCATAGAGGTGCGACACTATCTGGCCCAGTGGATCGAATGCCAACTCTGGTATGCAATCTGTATTTTTATTCCACATTTTTAAGGGAAATATCAATCTGTTTGGATGGATGCTACACTTGGAATTATAAATTTCCTGTATGATAATAATAACCTTTATTTGTATAGCACTGTTCGTACAGAAAGTGCAGCTCGAAGAGCTTTACATGCAAAAAACCCTAATTGGCCCAAATATATAATTTCCTTCAGGCTCTGAAAACCTATACAATATTTTAATCAAACGTATGCTTTTTAATATGACAATCCTATAATGAATTATTTTTTTATTAAGGTAATTCTAGTTTGCATTTGTAATATAATTAGTTCTTTAACTTGAGTATTTTTACCTAGTAAAATGTATTATTATCATAACATCCATTTAATTAGTTTTATTTCATGTTTAAGCTGATAAGAGTGGCCATCAACAGCTTCCCCTACTGAAGCGGTGCTGAACTTGACATTGGCTCTGGATTGGTTACAAATAGAAAATGTTGATCTCACAGGGATTCAGTGGAGCTGGACAACCCAGCGGAGGAAGCCAAAGCCAAGCGTCTGCTGGACAACCTGGTAGCCGAGCTGCAGAGGAAAGCCCAGCTCCAAGGAGGAGAGGACGGCTTTCTGCTCAAGATCAAGCTGGGCCACTACGCAAACCAGCTCAAGGTACAAGTCAGCTATTGCGAAATTATCAAATATTTAGTGCGCCAAACATGGAGTGGGTTTTATTTCTCAGCTGTAATGATACTCTGCCAGCTCAAGCAAACATATCCTGTGGTTTTATCCTGTGGGATTCCTCCGTTACCTTTAGTCATGTATTCTTTGCACTCAAGGCAACACAAACATCCTGAAATTAGTCAGTGTTGTTATGCAAGAGGGGAGGTCCACAAGCAAGACACAGATTTTTAACTTCCCTCTCTATCCGAGTCAAATCTAAAGTCATTTATTGTCTTTACTTGAGTTGAATCGAGTCCAAGTCATGAAGACTCAAACCCACGTCTCAGTAAAGTGAGCTTAATTTACATTAACATCACTATAGTATTTTGCAATGTGCAATACTGCAGTGAATCTGGAAACATTTGAATCAGTAAATGCAAAATATGATTTTTGGTATGATGCCATTGATGTAGAAGATTTTGCATTTTAAACGTATTCAGTGAATAATCGATTCTTGTTAAAAATAAGTGAGAAAATTAATTTGGGAAAAGGGAGAAATGAAGGCGAGTTTCCATTTTCAATTTCAAGGTATTTAATAGTGCTGACTGATACATCTGTCGGTGGACGTTATTGGCCCATACCGGCCTTTCAAAATCCCTATAGAAAAGTTTGTTTTTATTCCAGCTCAAAAATTATTATTAATATTGGCTTGTCACATCAGTAATCAGATACATTTTACGCTTTGAAATTAGTATTGGTATCTGCTACAAACATCCCATGGTGGTCTATGGGAAGATTTTCATAGTTCTAATTTCTTAGTATAGGGGTAGAATAACTTTTAGCCCCCAAAAAAGGTGATTCACACTCGCTATTAATCAGCTTTCTTTGTTACTATGAAAGTTATTCTCACACTGTCTCACCTTAATAGAGTAAATCCATGAGCCATTTTATTGATTGTACTTGTGTGATTATATCTGCAGAGCACTTACGACCGCTGCCCTTTGGAGCTGGTGCGCTGCATCAAACATATTCTGCACTCGGAGCAGAGGCTGGTTCAAGAAGCTACAAATGTAAGTGTTAAAGGGGTTGTTCATGTGACGTCATTGGTAGGAATCCTGTGAAACCAGTGTGCATTCTCCAAGAAATGCTGTTGGTCATTATCCACAAACAAGTCAATATATTGGCAGAACCAAAAAGAAAAAAACAGACAAAAAGAAAGAAAGCATCACCTGGACCTTTTTGAATATTGTGTGTGTAGGCCAGCTGTGGGAGTGGGGGGCAGGCCATGGACAGCCTGTCCCAGCGCCACCAGCAGATCAACCAGGCCTTTGAAGAGCTCCGACTGGCCACACAGGAGACTGAGAACGAACTGAGAAAGCTGCAGCACAGCCAGGAGTATTTCATCATCCAGTACCAAGAGAACCTTCGCATCCAGGGTGAGATGAGACACACACACACACACACACACACACACTGTCATTTTGAAGGTTTTGCTCTTTGACCAAAGCGACCGTCTTCACCCAGCAATGAACTGTGTTTGTAACGTCCTGCCTGTCTCCTGCTTCATGTCCTGTCAGCCCAGTTGAGCAGCTTGTCCTCGCTGCCTCCAGCTGAGCGCACCCAGCGGGAGACCACCCTACAGAGCAAAAGGGCCACTGTGGAGGCCTGGCTCACCAGAGAGGCCAGCACCCTACAGAAATACAGGCTTGTATGAGGACTCAATCACACTCCTCACTCACAGTCACACAAATGCACTGCAGTAGGCTGGCTGGAAGGGAAATACAGTATTAACCCACGTAGGGCTGCAACAATGAATTTATTAAAAGCGTTGGCAACGAATTTCGTTATCGATTCGTTGTGTCGCGCGATTTATGCATCACTCTCCATGACACGGAGCCGTTTACTTCACCTGCAGAGCTTTGACTGAACGGTCTACAGTTTGCACGGGTTAAGTTCTCCGCACACGCAGAGATCATGTGGGGGCGGGACTGATATAGACAGATAGGTACGTCTCTCTATCATGCTTCTATTGTTTTTAAGCGGAGAAGTGGGGTGTAAAAAAAGATAAAGAAAAAAAGATTGCAACTTGTAAATCAAAACTATACTATTAAAACAAATATAATATAGCCAACTACAGTAGCTGGCTGCACGTGAGTGAATGCAAATTTGCGCAAATGGAAAGCTCCCACTTTAGTCACCTGAAGCTTCTTGTTGATGTGAGGAAGCAGCTCGGCAAATTCAGTGTGTGAATGCACGTGCATGTCTCATGGAGGAGGAGGAGAGGTGGGCAGGGCCTCTACTGATTGACAGGGTGACAGACACTCTGCTGAGGCAACGGATACACAACGCAAAATAACTTATGAATAGTTTAAAAATACTTTCAGTAGTCTATGAAAATGTAACGTTAGTGCGGAAAATGAGACTATTTCGTGGCCGATTAGATTACGACGGGCCGACACAGACATCATTTGAAACACTGGTATAGCATACATTTGTATTTATTTTTGTATACATTTATTTTTTTACTGAAGCTACTTGACGAACATTTAGGTTTTTTGTTATTATTATTTAATGTTATTGTAACAGAAAGTTCAAGCAGCAACCTGTTTTTTGCGCACTTATTCACTCTGTCAGTCCAAATTTTCTATTTTGGAATAAAAAAGTGGAAATTATATATATTTTTTTCTAATCTGATTAATTGAAAAAATAATCGACAGATTCATCAGTTACTAAAATAATCGTTAGTTGCAGCCCTTAACCCACACTGTATACACACAGATGACTCAGAGAAGGACGAGGCCCCTGGACTTAATCCACAGGGTTCCTTTGAACTCTCACCAGTTAATGAGTTTGATATTCATAAGTCTAAATCAAACATTTTAATGCCAGAAGCTACAGGGATACGTGGCATTGCAACCACATAAAAGATGGTATTTGAGAGGACCAGAGTCATCTGCTATAAGAAGGAAATTCTTCATCTTCACTACTTCTTACTACGTTCTTTATTAGTGCTAGTCTGGATTCAGAAAATCATATTTCACAGCCCTTGTTGGCCTGACTGATAGTACAGACATGGTTTTAATTGGCAAAAGAGCTTTTTTAAATGAATACAATGATAGAAATAAATAATGTCAAACAATGTTGAAGCTGTCAAATGCTGCAATATGATTGCATATCACACAGCAACGTTTGCACCATAATGCATTTTAAGAGTAAACACAAAAGACCGCTTGCAATCATGCACCTTGCACCCTCTGCTCTGCACTGGGCACCAAAATACCACCCAGACTGCCAAGCAGCTCATTTTATACAGTGAGGTCAAGTAAAAAAAAACAACAACAAAAAACTCTACATGCAATTAAATGGCTGCTATGGGGAATATTATAACACGTGAATAAGCCAATTGGGCTGTTTATTGACCCCAGTATTAAGAAATATTCAAATATGATATGTAATAATACATTTATACTGCATGCAAAAAAATGAATGGTTCTTTCTCAAAACTGCATAGTATTAGTGTAAAGTGGGCGTGTCTGTAAAGGTCATGGGTACCCGCAGAACTCGTTTTCATTCAGATATCTTGAGGTCAGGCGTCAAGGCACCACTTTAATAAGTCAGGTTGGGTTGTTACAATGTACGTGAACGTGCTGTCCGATATTCAAATATTCATATACATACTATGTAATATATGCAAATGATCCTGAGCATGCAGCTGGTGGTGTGTTTGCAGGACCTGTCAGAACAACACCAGAAGACCCTGGCCCTGCTGAGGAAGCAGCAGACTCTGATCCTGGATGAGGAACTCATTCAGTGGAAGAGGAGGCAGCAGCTGGCTGGCAACGGGGGTCCTCATGAAGGGGGACTGGACGTCCTCCAGTCCTGGTATGTACTGGATACTAGCATATTATATTATGGAGTGTAAGATTTTATTAGTGTGTGTATAAGTGTTTCTCCTACCCCAAGCAAGTTGACACATTATGCAATGTTTTTTTTCTTTCACTTAATATGTTGACTTTGATGAAACAATATATTTTACACAAATCTATAAAAAGTACAGTCATATAAACAGGGTATAAATGCACGAGAGAAAGAGCCTCATTTTCTCCTCTTCCCCCTTTACCTTCATCCACCTCCAGGTGTGAGAAGCTGGCCGACCTGATCTGGCAGAATCGGCAGCAGATCCGACGCTGTGAACATCTAACCCAGCAGCTTCCTCTGCCAGGCCCCATGGAAGAGCTGCTCAGCAAACTCAATGCTGACATCACTGATATCATCTCCGCCCTGGTTACCAGGTGAGACTGGCAGACTGGGTTTTCTGATCCCGCTTTTGAAAAGCCAGGGTTCTGTGTATTTACTTTCAGTCTCACGCAGAGTGAGAGACTTTGTGTTACATCTTGCTTATCTCTGGTTGTCACCTTTACCAGAGGCTCAGTCTGCAGTTTGGTTTCATATTTGCACTGTTTAACCACAAAATGACGTTGCACAATTACTGAAAAAAGTTAACTTTTTGTTTCACTTCTCTCTTTATGCCAGTTTTCACTCCTGTCTTTCTTGCCCAAACATGCTCACTTAAGGTTTAAAGATGGGATTATTTAACTTGCATTAGTATTTGAACTAAATACCTATAACTTTATTAACACTGTATGAAAATTGCCATGTCCACAAATAAGTCGTATTTAACCCTTCACTGTCAGCTGGCAGCACAAATTCTAGCATTAAATGGGACATATTATGCTCATTTTCCGGTTCCGGTTTCCAGTTCTTTCCATCAATATCGATCAGGTATTGATACTAGTCTCACTAGACTGGACTAGATATAGTAGATTTATTTTGAATATCTCTATTTTTGCCTTTCGTGGACGGAATCTCTTTTTTAATTTACTTTACCCTTACACAAACCCAATGTCCATACATCAGTATCGCTGCCTTTGGTTAATTTCAATCTCCTCATGAGGAAAAATGTTGACAAACCTATCATGTCATTGTCCCCTCTTCTCTTCAGTACCTTCATCATTGAAAAACAGCCGCCTCAGGTGTTAAAGACCCAGACCAAGTTTGCAGCCACGGTTCGCCTTCTGGTGGGCGGGAAGCTCAACGTCCACATGAACCCACCTCAGGTCAAGGCTGTCATTGTTAGCGAGCAGCAGGCCAAAGCTCTGCTGAAGAACGAGAGCACACACAGGTGAGGGACACATGCTATCACGCAGAACAATGTATAAGTGATGACATTTTATATCCAAAATGGTCCACTCTGACATCATAAAATCATGTAAAAACACTTTGTTATTGCTTTCTTTTGCGTTGGTAGTGAAAGCAGCGGAGAAATCCTCAATAACAACTGTGTAATGGAGTATCACCAGGCCACTGGTACCCTCAGTGCACACTTCAGAAACATGGTAAGCTCTGCTGTTGTAAGAGTGATACATTACTATACTGCCGACAATCAGTACAACATTTTGTTTATCGTAGTTGTAGAATTATTTTACATGCTTCAGTATTTTTACATTATTTGCTTAGAAACCCCTTGTAGTTTTGTGAGGTAAAACTTGATAACCAGTCCAGTTCTCAGTCCAATAACCAGACGTAAACTAGACTTGCGTCTGATGCCCTGATCAATGATAACTGGTACCACAATCAAGCTTGGATTAACCATCAGATTGGGCCTCTGACCTCTAGGGGTCAAAGGCAAAGAGAAACCTTTTGAAAAGTGTGAGTTGCATTTTTGTCATGTTCCCAATTAATTTTGATATTGAAACAATTCCAGATTATGTGGATTATTTCTGAAATAATACAAATTATGAATGAGAAAGATACACCCGCTGGCTTCCTAATGAGGGTAAAGCTGGTCTTCTTATACGTTTTTATTCAATGGAAGCCAACAAACTAATCCCTCTATAAAGTTTTATGTTGGTGTCTAAAGCCTGATACCTTATTCCTCTCAGTTCATCTGCTCAGATGTTTCAGGATGCATTGCATTGACTGTGTTTATTGTAATAAAGGAATATGTCTCTAATCCCCTCATGTCTTTAAACAGTCACTGAAGCGGATTAAGCGTTCGGACCGCCGAGGTGCAGAGTCAGTGACGGAGGAGAAGTTCACAGTCCTGTTTGAGTCACAGTTCAGCGTCGGGGGCAACGAGCTGGTCTTCCATGTCAAAGTAATCAAATTGGACTTTTGGCCTTTTTATGCTTGTGAATAGCAGCTGAGCAGCACTGGGCGATCTGCTACTGATTTCTCCACTGTCTGTCTCCTCTGGAAGATTTTAAACACAAACTAGAGTTTTAGCTTTGGCTTTGTTTAACACTTTTCTAAATCTGACATTAAACATTAATGGTTTATTTATATTTGATTATTTTGATTGAATCCAGAAGTCTCTTCCTCTGTAATTTCTTCCTGTCTGTCTTGTGTGTGTAACCTGTAGACCTTATCACTGCCTGTGGTGGTGATCGTCCACGGCAGCCAGGACAACAACGCCACAGCCACAGTCCTGTGGGACAACGCCTTTGCTGAGCCGGTGAGTTAGTTTCTCATGGATGGTCTGTTTTATATAATTACCTTTTTATTTTTGATTCAGTTGGTTCAACTTGCGGACATTCTCAAAACAACGTCATTAAGTCACTGTATGTGTTTCAAAGACCACCAATCTCAAAAACGTTGGGGCATGGCTGAAACAACCAAAACAGAGTGCTGTAATTCTGCTAATCCTTTGTGACATATATTCAATTGAACTGTGCGAAGACTCTGTATTTGAAGTTCATACTGATAAACTTTTGATTATATTAATATAGTCTGGATTCTGAATTTCATGCATGTTGTTATTACATTAAAGACAGCAGCCTAACTTTTTTTTGCCAACCATTTACTAAAGTTACTACTAGCACCATATTTGGGTGAAAGTCAACAGTTAACCAGGTCACTTGCTAAACCGAGACCAGCATCTCAGCTTGGTGAACAGTAGGTGGCACTATGAATCTTCTATCAGCTTGATAAAAGAGGAGGGTGAAATGGTCTGAATCAGAGTATGACTTCTGCAGTTGGCTGCCTCACATCCTGCCCTTCAGATAAACTCCTCGCCCTCCTAATGTGGTAATATTTTTCTGCCAGTTGTATTATGTTGATTTACTCAAGCATAATAGAGATTTTTGTTTCGGTCAACACGTATAAATTGCCTGTAGAGTAAATGAGAGTGTGAATGGTTGTCTGTCTCTCTGTGTCTGTCCTGTGAGGTCTGGGGACCTGCCCAGGGTGTACCCCGCCTCACGCCCCCCACGATATGAATTCAGATAAATCAGTTAATAATTTAAGATACTATTGGCCTGAAGGGTCTCCTGCTCTTCCTGAGGATCTCAGTACTCCAAAAAAAAAAAATACAGTTCAACACTTTTTGCTTAAAAATTACAGAGAAATAATTTTCTATTGACTGTTTGATAAACTAATCATTGCAGCTACAATTGAGAGTTTGTTTTAATTGGATTTGTTGACAATAGGAAACTGAATACCATCAGTTTTTCTTTAAAGCTGCAGTCTGATTGACCTTTGACTTTTATTTATTATGAACATATTTCATTATTCTCGGTGGACTGCTCATCCTTTTTTTTTTTTTATTTGTTACGAGAACTCAACAAATCTTTAAAAACATTTTTTACCTCCATCTTTTCCCCTCTTCTTCGTCCCCTCAGGGCAGGGTGCCGTTCATCGTACCAGACAAGGTGCTGTGGCCTCAGCTTTGCGAGGCCCTCGATATGAAGTATAAGGCAGAGATGCACAGCACGCGCGGCCTGTCGGAGGATAACATGGTCTTCCTGGCACAGAAAGCTTTCACAAGTAGCAGCAACAACCCAGAGGACTCCCGCAACGTGACCATATCCTGGGCCCAGTTCAACCGGGTAACCAGCTCGTTTCCACAGCTTAACAGCTGAATGTACAATTCTGATGCATATGCACTGTAAGGAAAAGCTCTTGCTTTAGAGCTTTTCCTCCCATTGCACTACACAGGAAAAAAATATGTTATCAACCAGAGAAGAAGGCTTCATAAACATGCTGATGGAGTATATTTCATTTGTGCAGGAGAGCTTACCTGGGCGTAATTTCACCTTCTGGCAGTGGTTTGATGGAGTTGTGGAACTCATGAAGAAACATCTCAAGCCTCACTGGAATGATGGGTAATGGTTTATATAACGAGGGAGTTACCATCATAGTGGGGTCTTTTCCAACTTCCTCCAATTTTGTGAAATAGTACACTAACAATGACACAGCCATATTGTTCTCCATTCTTCCTCATGAGTGTACCTGGTTTTCAAGTGTGTTTTGTGACCATGTGTGTTATCAGGGCCATCCTGGGCTTTGTGAACAAGCAGCAGGCACAAGACATGCTGCTGTCCAAACCAAACGGCACCTTCCTGCTGCGATTCAGCGACTCTGAGATTGGAGGCATCACCATCGCCTGGGTGGCTGAGAACCCCAACAAACCAGGTAACAGACTGCTGTGCTTACAAGGCCTAGTCATGAGTGTTAGTGCTGTTCATACATGCATGATGAAGTTTCCATATAGGTTAGACAGTGTTATGTTACGTCTTTGGTTAGGTGAGAGGCTGGTCTGGAATCTGTTGCCTTATACAACCAAGGACTTCTCCATTCGTTCCCTGGCTGACCGCATCAGTGACCTGAACCACCTTCTGTTTCTCTACCCTGACCGGCCCAAAGACGAGGTCTTCGCCAAGTACTACACCCCTCCACTCTGTATGTACCACTAACAACTGTATTCACATAAGCAATAACCAAATATGCAAGTGAGATGAATGAAATGGAGAATGTTCTCCTAACCTATTTTCATACAGCTCAAAGGTGTCGTAGCACATTTTAAAAAACTGTTGTAAAAAAGATTAGTACAGTTGAAATGACTCCACTGTGTAGTTTTTAAGGCAGTTTGTCTCTCTTGCAGCAAAAGCAGTGGATGGATATGTAAAACCACAGATCAAGCAAGTTGTGCCAGAGTAAGTTGTTTTGTTTTTTTCTCTTTTGTAAAACTACAAGCCGAATTCACTTAAAACGAAATCGACTGAATAAGTGGCAAGTTCCTATAGTTACTTCACCCCACGGAGTGGGAGTGATGTGTTGTTTTGGGCAGCGGTGTGTGTCTGTCTGTCTGTGTATCCGCTGCATCCTCTGGCCAACAAAGGACGCTGTGGGGTGAAGTCTGCCATCTCTGATTGCCTTGTTTAACTTTTGTTTTAATTCACATCATAGATAACTACCATTAATAATTCCTGTAACACATTGCCAACAAAATCACAAATACCATTGACTAAATGCACTCAGCCATATACTGAGTTTGACCTCATTTTGTTGATTGACACCTGTCAGCCAATATGAATGAATTATTATTAATTAATTTTTGTTTGCATATTATCATTATTATGAGGTGTGGTGGGTCAGTAGGGCTATATATGTGATTATGGACATATTGCTGAGATAATGTCTGACATATGTGTCTGTTAGATTCACCACCCCGAAACCTGAACCCAGCGGAGGAACCCCAACGTTCATGGACCAAACAGCTTCTCCTTCTGCGAGCCACCCCAACACCTTCTACCCCTCTATGTAAGCACAGTCTTCTTATATTTATTTACTCCAGGGAATACCTTGTAAACACTAAAAGGGTTTTTTCATGAGTACCTTGAAAGTACATTTTGATTATCTTAGTTACGTTCTCTTGCAAAAGTAAAATAATGTGTGTGTATCTGCTTTGTTATGGCATTGCTGCTGCTGCTGCTTATTGTGGCTACAATCTGTATTTCCACGAAGAAACATGAAATTACAACGTGAACTCACAGAGATTCATCACCTAAATCTACAGCTCCCTTTGACATTACAGAGCTAAAGTGTCTTTTTTTTTTTAAACAGTTTTTAACTGTGTTGTTTGAAACTGTACTGCTTCCGTTCAGTCTCACTGCTCTCATAGGATTCGGCTGCAGCAGGCAGTTGATTTGAGAGAAAAACTAAAGCTAAAACCCGACCTTACACCACCTGTTCAGCAACAAGCGGCAGACAGACACAAGTAGAGACAAGCTGGGAAACATTGTGGAACCTTTCCCTCAGGGAGTTGGTGGAGACTAAAAACAGAGCGAAAAGAGAGTGAATATTGGACTTTCATCCATCATATGGACACAAACACCCCTCCCAATGAATAATTATGTTCTGTTACTGCTGGATGTGTCAAAAAGTGTTTTGTCACATATCAATTTCAGAGGTGATGATACGTCAATGTTGTTTTAACATTTTTCAATTGCCCACAAACAGCCAAAAAGTTTTTGGTATCTTTTTAACATAAATATGATGTGTCTAGAAACTGTGTGTCAGAGAAGAACATCCTCTCTCTTTCTCTCCTGCTGAATCTATCAGAAAACATGTATAACAACGAGCGGGTCAGAGCGCCTGCTGAATCTACCTCGCTGTCGTGGACCATATCACACGGTATGAGCAAAGCACGCTACGTGTTCTGTTGTTTGCTGCAGGAACCAACAGAAAGGCATTGATGCACTCCCTTCATTTGGGGAGTTGAAGCCCAATTAGATTCACTTTTTTAGGTTTTTTTTTTTTAGACATTTTTGACTAAAATTTCCCCACAGCAACAGGAAAAGGCTTTCTCAACAAGGGTCAGTACACTGCAGGATGGATTGACACCGACTGTGACTCATCTTTAAACATGGAAGGTGTAAGTTTCACATTTTTCTTTTGTTATTTTACCGTCACTTTTGCGTGTTTGCCTGTTGAAGTTATGCATATGCAGCAGATCTGTTTCATTCTGTACAGTGGTGCATAGAACGATAAGGCTGTTCCACGGTGGGCCATAGGCTCAATTATCATTGTGTTCGACATTTATTTAAACGACAGTCAGTAAAGTGCTATGAAGGAAAGTTGGCCGTGTGTTGAGGCGATTATGATCATTACGATTCACAGATACTTCACTGTAATTTTAGTATTTGTGACATATGACTGTGTAACATGTATATAGAAATACAGTCAGCAGTCCTCTGTCTTTCCTGTTGTGGTTATCCAGCCTTGCATTGCAATACAAACAACACCAAGCAGCATCAGGCTTTGGGTATGCCACAACACAAGCTAAACTCAGTCGAGTATTTTGTATAATCAGTTTCTTCCTCCATACTTGATAGAACAGATTTGTTATCATTTTTTTACACTTTACACTTAAGTTTTTAGCTGTAAGATGGTGTTGTAGTAAACTAACTTTACCTTTTGTTGTACTGCAACCATCTTGATGCATGTTTCTACAAATTATTCAGCAGTTAGCCCTGATAATGTGAGTGTATAATGTAACACGTAATCTGCCATGTTTTACAGGTTATCAGGGTGACAGGATGCTCGGCCCTGAAGATGATGTTTGATGACGTGTTCCTGAACCTATCAGACTCTCCCAACACTGAAACCATCAGAGGATGAAGTCATTGCTGGGCAGGTTTCATGCTTTAATCAAGCAATGGTCTGAAGACTAGACGTCAGCAAGCAGCATTACAAAGAAGCACTGGTATCCACTGTGACCTGAGAGCCCCATTACAAGCTGACACAACCTCAGTATACAAAAAAAAACCTTTATTGTAATGGACATGATCTTTACATAACTGTTAAAGTTGCTGATTTGTTTATTATATGTACCCAATTTATATTGTGAATATGACTATGAATAAAGTGCTTTGTTTTTAAGAAATGTGTTGGTCATCATTATATATCCTGTGATGTTAGAGAAATAAAGCATGTTTTAAAGAAAAACATAAAACAGAGTGTTTGTTAATGGTTTACAGAATTACATGACAAAATATTTACCAAGTCAAATGTCCAAGAAACCTGTGGAACTGGTTATTTGTTGATTTTTCATAGTTCAAACTGTCATTTCCCATGTTGGAACCACAGGTATACAACGGATGGACTTTGTTCATTTGTGCATCTTGGATTAGATTTTAAAAGAAAATGCAACAGCATTTTTCTTTAACAGCCTCTTAATATGGCAGCCAATGCTATATTATTGTTCTCCAATTAGGGGGACAGCCACTAGACCTCATTGTTCACAACTGTGTGTGAACCCTTCACCATCGGTCAGTATAACCTCCTGCACCACATGGTGTCTCCAGGTTATAAAACCCTAAGCCCCCCTCTTCTCTACCTCTGTCTTCTCTCCTGCAACTTCCAGAGAACAAGGTCTGCAGTCAGATGGGCTCACCCTTCCCCCACTCTTCTCTTTTGGACTGTGAGACCCAATACATGAATGGTGCTCCAGTTTGAGGCAAAGTACCCCCAAC
The DNA here is from genome assembly GCA_903364295.1 of Serranus cabrilla. Classification (NCBI taxonomy): domain Eukaryota; kingdom Metazoa; phylum Chordata; class Actinopteri; order Perciformes; family Serranidae; genus Serranus; species Serranus cabrilla. The sequence goes on from CAFUXE010000482.1 coordinate 237,907, forward strand.
ATAATTGATGTCTCGTGTGAGGCATAATACTGTTGTCAAAATTGGTTTCAGCATATACATTTTTTCGTCTAATGCAAATATTTTGATACCACCTCTAGACTTGCCAGAAGTTGGTTTGAGATGGTGGTGTCCGGGTTTATAAGAAATTCCCTTTTCTGGGTTATTTTGAATTTACTTGTGTGTGAACCTTTTGAAATGACCTAGTTTTCTGCATTCATTTGTCATAATGTTATCTGATCTGCATGTTAGTTTCAAGCAATTCAAACTTAGTTTCATCAGTCCACAAAACATTTTACCAGTAGCGTTGTGGAGTGTCAAGGCGCAGTGGTTTTTGTTGGGAAGCAGTGTCCTGTCATGGACACCATAACTTCTCAATCTTTTGTCTTTTTGTTTGCCATTTCCAATGAGTCACTCAAGTCTTTAGCTGTGACTCACTGATCATTCTGCGTTATACATTTGAAAGCAACTTGGCTGGGTGGCCACTTGTAGTGAGAGTAGTGACAGCGCAAAATCATCTCCATTTGTGGAATTTGGCCAAACATGGATTGGTGAAGATCTTAAGTCTTTGAGATTTTTTTTCAATGCTTGTGACTCACATGCATATTAGATCACATTTTATGACAAATTTATATAGAAAACTAGGTAATTTCAAGGGGTTCACATACTTTTCTTGCCACTGTACAATAGGTCCTCAGTGATATGAGTGAATCCAACAAAAAACAATTTCCCCATGAACCTCCTTCATGAAAATATCAGAATCAGAAATACTATATTAATCCCGAGGGAAATTACTAAGGCATCTGTCTCTGTGGTTGTTCTGTCAGGAGTGACACCATGTTGGATGCAGATGGAGACTTTGACCTGGAGGATACGATGGATGTTGCCCGCCATGTGGAGGAGCTGCTCCGCAGACCTATGGCCAACCAGTGGAGCAGTCAGCAGTCCTGAACCTGAAACCAGAACCTGCCTCACATCTTCAGGTCTTCATTTTATCTAACAGAAACGCAGAAAAATGCAACCACGGCAACTGCACATTTTAGAGTGGCCTTTTATTGTGCCCAAGGCACACCTGGGTAACTGTCAGGTGGATGGATTATCTTGGCAAAGGAGAAGTGCTCACTAACATGGATTTTAATAATTTTGTGCACAAAAAATAAGTGTCTGTGCATATAAAGTCTTACATCTTTTATTTCAACTTGTGAGAAATGCGAGTAAAAACAAAAGTGTTGCTTTTATATTTTTGTTCAGTGTATGAATATATGTTGTCAAAAAGGAACCTTACGTCTTTCATGTGTGCTGTCTTACAAGCTAAGCTTAGTTATCCGTCAGTAGATTCCTTTGGGAGAAGCTCATACCTCATACTCTGTTGTACTTCTTTCAGTCAGAAGTGTTTTGTTGATCATGTGTTCAACACAGCTTCTGAAAGTGCCTGAATACAATCATTGAATCAGCTCTGCAGCCTCATAACGACCAGACTGAATCCAGCTTTGCATATAAAGCTTTTTTAGTTTCTTTAATAATCTTCTGTAAATGTTTCTTTTCTGTAAAGTTGTTTGTGAACATATAGAGGCTCTTTAGATCGGTCTGTGCCTCGTGGATTGTTAAGCGACAGCACCACTGTCCATATAGGACATTTTAAAGCCATTGTCAATAACGCTGCACTACGACCAGCTGCCAAGGAGTGTCGAATCCCTTTTACAAAATAACTCAGCCAGAATGAAACTTAGCTCAATAAACCTCAAGAAAACTCACTGTGAAATAAATGTAGATGAGTCAAAATCAACCAAATAATACTCAAGTGTAGATGGAATACCTTTCTAACTCTCGTGCTACTTTTGCAACTTCTGCTTTTTGTTAGATTGTTAAATAAAAGCTGAAACACAAACTTTGATGGTATACTAACTCAACAAACAAGAACAAGCACTTTGATGCTCACACCAGCAATTTTTGATGTGTATGCTAATGCAGTATTTCTCCTGCTTGTCCTTGACTCAACGTATGTTTGTCTTCAGTATAATTCATTTTTATAGCTCACTGCTGCTGTGTTTGCTGGCTTCTGTGCAGCCTGTGACCTGTTTGTGAACTTTGTATTTACTTCCACATCATGCCACATGTTGCTGTTAGTTTGATGTTGGGATTGGGGACTTGAAAATAAAACTTTTGTAATTAATCATAACCTTCTGTAGTTCATTGTTAAGTTGTAGTAACTGTATTGTTGATTGTCTCTTTAGTTCCTGATTAGGTATTTTTCATTTTATATTTTTTGCTACATAACACAGCTGACCACCACTGTTAATGTTTATTTTTGCAACTTAGGTCGCTTTCACATATATTGCATTTTTCATTTGCTATGCTTTGCTTGGACAATTACAATCTCAACCAACACAACTCAGTAGAGTTCGAGCAGGAAGGCACTTTCACCTACTGAACTCCAGGATCGGGCCAGTCGACGTCATGGCAAAGCCGACCTGTTTTCCCGCTGGCCCTTTGCTGCGTTAGAGGATTGCTCCTGAAGGTGATAAGAGGCATGGGGCCAGATGATGCAGGCAGCTGCAGCACTCACGAGAAGGTGACAGCTAGCTGAAGACAGGGCGTCGACCCGTGTGGTACGAAGTGTTAGGGGTTTCACTTTCACTATGTCCTTGTGGCTATAGACTACTTCACAAATTTGCCTGAGGCATATGCAGTGCTGGATCAGAGCACCACCAGGGGAGAAGCTGCTGGAGGATGTGTGCCCACTCTGGGGTTCCCACTGGGGTGCATGACTACACCTGCCAGGCCAACTCAGGGGGGAAGCAGAAAAGGGCCTACAACACACAGTTACAGAGGCAAACTTGAAAACCAGGGAACAAGATATAAGGGTATTACCCCTGCAGAAAGAAGTGGTATTCCCCTGAGCGTCGCAGCCATTCACCACCTGTATGCGATCCTAAAGCCTCTGTCAATAAAATACTATGTACTGTAAGTATTTACTATTCAAAATGAATTGGGAAATCACCAAGAAAATAAAGTAAAATAATGTAATTTAAAGATAACCCTTTACACATAAAAGGTAAAACAGCTGCATACACTTTTTTACAGATTACTTGTTCTGCACTATGTTCCCCTTCAGCCTGTCAGATTATTGTGGGAATGCTGATTCAGCAACACAGCAAGATGATTAACCCTTTACAAGAAAGCATGTTAACCATTTGTTCTGAGCACATGACATTAGGTTGTCGGTTGTTATATATGCAGTGTATGATTGAACATGAAATCAGACCACTTCTGGAATATTACCATCACATGACAGATTGATCACATGACAGACAGTGGCTGCTCATGGGAATTGGCTTCTTTGGAACTTCCTCTGATTGGTTGTGAGTTAGAATCGAGGCAACAGCTTTCTCTCTGATTGGCCAGCAGCACTCCAGTAAACCAATGCTTCCTGGTTATCTGTAAATGGAGCAATAAACTTGTTTTTAAACCTGTGCCACGGTGGGAAACTCTGGCTTCATTTAACTGGGGATCAAAATGTCACAGAGAAGCGGCCGTAGCCTGACTCTGGCCATTGTGGTCTGTCTTTTCGTAACTGCCTGCTGTACGTTTCCTTCTCTGGATCACATCAAACCAAAAGCCACCGACAAGACGCAGGGGAGAGCAGTGATCGAGCTGCTGAAACGCCTGCTCGGGACCAGATCTACGGAGTTCATAGTGTCAGTCAACAGGAGCCTGTCCAACGACAGCCTGGATGTGTGCGAGCTCAGGTCTACTAAAAACAATAAGATAGTCGCTACAGGCAGCTCCGGAGTGGCCGTGGCTTCAGGCATTTACAATTATCTGAAGTACTTCTGCAACTGCCATGTCTCCTGGTCCGGTGACCAGCTGGATCTGCCCCGTCCTCTGCCAAGGCTCACCGGCGTCCTGCGGATCAACACCCAGCACAGGTCAGTGACCCACAATGCTTTATTGACCGAGGTATGGACGGTTTGAAGTACCATTATCGTCAGCCTATTTAATTTGGCACACCGGACAGAGTTTATGTCATAAATTATGTCGTATTTTCAACTTTTGTTATTAACTAGTTAGCTTCTGTTGGGATGTGAAGGGCGAGCGCGTGAGTGATTTTAGCAAACGTCAAACTGCTAGTAAGTTAACTGTTAGCAACGGTTAGCTAGTTAGCAAACTGCTGCTAATTGTTTACTTATAATTAAATTACTACTTTGTTCACGTCGAATTTACTTTCGCACATTTCGTTACATTTTGTTAGGGGTTGAAAGTAAATACGTTTAAGTCTTTTACCTCACCTTGTTAACATTAATTAGCAAAAAAAAAAAATCTTGCGAAAATAATTCAATAAAAATTCGTGTTTTTGGTAATTCAGTAAATAAACAGTCTTTATGAAATAACCACACATTAAAGTCTATGTTTGAATGCTTCATAATGATAATATCACAATGCAATTCATGCCCCTCATTTTACAACATATTGGTAGAAACACTATAGAAAGATGTATATTATAGACATGTTTATGTTTGTTTTGAGGACATATATAATATCTGTGATTTTTTTGGTTTGTTTTTTTGTACAGTAGTGGAGTAATAAAGCAGTTACTGTTAACCAGTTAAGCACACATTTTAACCTGAAATTCGATGCTTCCCAGCAAGTAAGACACAAAGTATATTCATGACAACACCATCAAACTTCACAAAAGAGGAAGCCATGGTGATATTCTATGTTTTTGAAATCTATGATGGCAATGTTTGGGTGCAGTGTAACCCTAGCCCCCTTCACTGCAACTCAGCACATCCAAACTCATGGGTGCATGACAAATAGAGAGTTGTCACACATTATTTTTCATTGTTTACTGTGAGCACTATGGACACTTGTACCGTCGGGCCCTTTAAAGGACTCTTCCTTTCAGTTGTGCATTAGACCCGCATCAGCTCACCCCAGTTATGTCATGTGCACAGTAGTTAGATTGAAAAAGCAATGGCAAGCATGGCTGACACACTTTACTTTTCCCATGACTATAACTTGGTGAGGAAGAGCTGAAGTGCTATTATATGGTATTTCAGTATTTTTTGTTGAATCTCAAGCAATATGCACATTGTAAATACACAAAAAATGTAGGAAGTAAGAGGTGCAGTATAATAAAGTACACTTAATAGTGTTAGTGACTTTTATTGTTTAGGAAACTGGATCTGTCTGCTGTGTTTTAACCTACAGTGCAATTTGTAAGTGTTAGTACAATGACAATGAGGTGCATTAGATTTCAGCCTTAAATATGTCACATATGAGCACATTTCAAGTTAGCACTTACTGTAACCCTCATAGTAACTGCCATTTTCATTCCAATGTAGAGATTTAACTCTCCAAACACTTACTGTTTTAATCCATAAAGAGTGAGACGGGCTTGTGCTGATATGCGATTAAGACTAATTACTTTATTATTCCAACAATGGGGAAATTCAACCTCTGCATTTAACCCATCCTTCTTTTTACACACAAGTAAACACACCATGCAAGGAGCAATGGGCTGCTCATTTCTGCGCTTTGAACTGGCAACCCTCTTTAACATACTATCAGAGTAAGATGTTGTTTTCTCACTTTTATAATAATAAACATTGTATTTCTGTGTTTGTATGTAGATTCCGGTATTACCAGAATGTCTGCACGTTTAGCTATTCCTCTGTATGGTGGGACTGGCCAAGATGGGAGAGAGAGATCGACTGGATGGCACTCAATGGAATCAATCTGCCACTGGCTTTCACTGGACAAGAAGCCCTGTGGCAAGAGGTAAGAGCAAACCTGTTAGGCTAAAGTAATGATATATCTTACAAAAACTTAATAAACCACAGTAACACTGTTAAAAACAGCTTCTAGTATTAATTTACTGTATGTGTCACTATTGGGTTCTAAGCTAAGTTTAAGCTTGATATATCCTCTATATTTTCCAGAACGAATATTACAAATACTTTTGTGCTTCAAAATTGATCAAGATTGGCAGAACATGATTATACAATATGCTACATACATTAGTTTTGAATTAAATTCATGGACACATTATTCTGAGAGTGAAATAAGAGACTTAAGGAGACTGAGAGATTGGAGGACACAGACTCATTACGGTGAGCAGGACTAAGAAATCTCTCTCTCTTCAATATGAGCTATGCAACTATAATCTCTCAGAAACCGATATGATACATGCCTTGATTGATATGCGCAGCATCGTGTAAACATCTGCTTATTAATTTGTGTACTTTTAGGTTTACCGAGCTCTTGGGTTGAACCAGTCGGAGATCGAAGAGTTCTTCTCTGGCCCGGCATTTCTTGCCTGGAACCGCATGGGAAACGTTTTCGAGTTTGGTGGACCTCTATCACAGTCTTGGCATGTGAACCAGCTCTACCTCCAGGTACTGAAATCGCCATGTTTGTTAACACAGTTCGAAGTCCCTATGTGTAAAACCAGGACATTTCTGACTTTGGCCCCACCAAGTGATAGTACTTTAACACTGAGACAGGGAGTAAATGGGCTGAAAGCTACGTGCAGACTGCACTCATTTTTACCAGGACTGTCTTATTTTTCATTAAAGAGAAACTTTATTTAAAAAAAATATATATATATATATATACGCACATATATATCATAATTACATCACTATTCCACATATAGTGGATTCAGTTTGACCTATTTAGGTTTTTGGAGGTAAAACTGAAAGTGAACACATCTGCACCCACTCACTTTACATTTCCTCTCTTGCAGTTTAAAATCCTAGAGCGAATGAGGTCCTTTGGCATGATTCCTGTGCTGCCAGCCTTTTCTGGGAATATTCCTAAAGGGATCATCAGGTGACTCATGCTTGTTTATGTTTCAACATTTCAGAAATATACAGTTCAGTATTAGGGCTGCACAGTTTTATCAAAACCGCAGACCACCAGCATTGGATTTTTGGTGCTGATACCAACAGTATCTGTACCTTCTGTTTTCTGTGTCTCAGTTAACTGTTTCAAGTAACCGCTGACTGAAGTGCTTCTTGTTTTTCAGGTTGTACCCAGAAGCAAATGTCACCAGACTGGGACCATGGGCTCACTTCAACTGCAGCTTCTCATGCTCCTATGTCTTAGACCCTCGTGACCCACTATTTCTCCAGATTGGTTCCCTCTATCTGTCCCAGGTGGTGAAGCAGTTTGGTACAGATCACATCTACAACACTGACACCTTCAATGAGATGACTCCACCTTCCTCTGACCCCACCTACCTGTCTGCAGTCAGTCGCTCAGTCTTTGCTTCAATGACTGCAGGTAACTTACTGTTAAAAATGTGGATTTAAATTGTGGCACTGCCACAATGCTGATATATTGGGTAACAAGTACAATAATTGCCCTAGTTTGATGACCCGTTTATGACCTGTTGTCTAATTCTCTTACACAGACAGTCTCCCTTGCTCCCTGCTGATTTTCAGCCATGTTCGAGAACTGCCCCTTTCTTGTCCTTCATCCAACTCTTAATTTTTTCTCCCCAGTTGATCCCCAGGCAATTTGGCTGATGCAAGGCTGGCTGTTCTTCAGTGACGCAGCATTCTGGAAGCCGGCCCAGATTCAGGCCCTACTACACGGAGTGCCCCTTGGAAGAATGATAGTGCTGGACCTGTTTGCAGAGACAGAGCCAATTTTCTCCTACACGGAGTCTTTCTATGGACAGCCCTTCATCTGGTGCATGCTGCAAAACTTTGGAGGCAACAGTGGATTCTTTGGTACAGTGGAGAGCATCAATTCAGGGCCCTTCAAAGCCTTACATTTCCCAAACTCCACCTTGGTGGGTATAGGCATGACACCTGAGGGCATTGAGCAGAATCCTGTGATGTACGAGTTGATGAGCGAGCTGGCTTGGCGCAAGGAGCCAGTCAACCTGTCCAAGTGGGCATCGCTGTATGCGGTACGCCGCTATGGCAGCACACAGGAGAACTTGACTGCTGCATGGAGGCTCTTGTTCGCCAGCGTGTACAACTGCACACTGCCACACTACCGAAACCACAACCATAGCCCACTGGTGCGCCGGCCTTCCTTTCACATGAACTGTGACCTTTGGTATGACCCGGCTGATTTGTACAAAGCCTGGAAACTGATAATTGAAGCAGCTCCATCGCTCATGTCCAAGGAGACTTTCCGGTACGACCTTGTAGATGTGACTCGGCAGGTCCTACAAGTCCTGACCACTTCCTTTTACCAAGATATCGCAGATGCCTTCCACAAACAAAAGCTGCCAGAGTTGCTGACTGCAGGCGGGGTGCTGGTTTACGACCTCCTGCCTGAGCTTAATCGTTTGCTGAATAGTGACAGCAACTTCCTGTTGGGGACATGGCTGGAGAGGGCTCGATCCATGGCCCTTGATGAAAAGGAGGCACAGCTGTATGACATGAATGCCAGAAACCAGCTCACTCTGTGGGGTCCCAGTGGTGAAATCCTGGACTACGCCAGCAAAGAGTGGGGAGGCCTCATGGAGGACTACTATGCCCAGCGATGGGGCCTTTTTGTCCACACCCTGGTAGAGTGTCTGGATAGTGGACGACCATTCAAGCAGGACGCTTTCAACCAGGCAGTTTTCCAGATAGAAAAGGGATTTATTTACAACGGCCAAAAGTACCCAACTAAGCCTCAGGGAGACACATACGAGATTGCTCGCAGGATCTTCCTCAAGTACTATCCACAGGCCTTGAAGAGACTATAGTCAGCACAGACTACATTTTAGAAAAACTTGTCTCAAGTCACAGCAAGAAGAATGTCTTCCTCCATCTCCAGTTTTCCATGGCTATCCCAAAACATTTTGATGTAGAAAATCTTACAGCCTGAATTTGCAGGAAAAATCTGTTTTGCACATGTAGTATAATCAATAATTGATAGCTGCACATGTAGTATGAAAAAGGGAATTTCACTTTACATTCACACACTTTACATAAATATCCAATCCTATAAGAGAGAAGGAAAGTAGAAAATGAAGACATGTTAATGACTTACATTGAAGGTGTGTGAAGGTGAGGTGTGGAATTTAATATGTGCCTCTCTTAATGTTTTTTTTTTTTTTTTAATTCCGCTTCTTTTAAAGAAACATTTCAACATTTTTAGAAGTACCCATATTCACTTTCCCAGAGTGATATTGAAAGATATATAATACATGTCTGTGTGTTAAGTACAGAGCTACAACTTGGATATGATTAGCCTAGCTTAGCATAAAGATTGCCTGCAGTGGAAAATTGTTCTGTCCAAGGCAAAAACAAGACTAAAGTTGTTCTTTTTAACATCCCCCTCCAGACTGTCCTTGTGAGGCCACGACAACGTGTTTGAAAACAGGTGCGAACTGCCATCGTAGAACGACATCGAATGATAAGCCTCGAACAGCCCGAGCAGTGTGATTAGTCAGTCAGTCACATACACATCTGTGTGTAGGGCTGACTCCACGGTCGGCAGAGTTTAATTCTACATTAAACTCCCCTAAAACCAAAAATATGTTTTACATTTAAGTTCATGAAGAGATTAAACAAGTGGGATACCATTCCGGCCAACTACTTCCTGACTCCAGTTCTGTACTTAACACACAGATATGAGAATGATATTCATCTGAATACCTCAGTCACATAAAGAAAGCAAATAAGCAACCACATGTTGTACTAGTCCTTTGAATCACAGGTACTACACTATAATACATATGGGCATTAAAATGCTTGAATGACCTCCAGGGAACCATAAGCCATTAATGAAATGGTACTATCAAACGCTGACACTATTATGCCTACCAGTATTACTTTGAATACTGTGCCTTCTTCTGAGCAAACTGACTGTGTGCCTTTATAGCCATTGCATTAAGTAGCATCAGAACAAGTGGCTAGTAGCATAGTTACCAAACAGTGTGGATGTCTTTGATATTGCATAACAATTTTCTGCCCAATTTACAATTTCATGCCTATACGGTCAGTGACAGTGGACGATTACACGCCGAGTTTCTGTAAAGGTTTATGAACAGAGGGATTTGTTTAATGCTGAATAATTGCTGTGACAAAATCGGCTCATGGTGCACCTTAGCAGATAACTTCATTTTTTGTCTCTGGATGGTTTTTCCTTTTTAAAAAAATATATTTTTATATGAAAATTGCTAGCTAGCTCCTGACTGAGATGTTTTACATGCATGTGCATCAATCACTTTCTGAAAAATACTGTCTATTTTTTATGATTCACGTTAATTTTACTTTGGCTGAGATTATTTCATGATGTAGTTTTTGTTAAACAGTCTTAGTATTTGGGAGAAAATTTTTTTTGTGTGTGTTAGCCATCACTACGTGAGTACATCTTCCATTCATTATGTGCCAACAAACATTCCACACTGGTCTGTATTAGTTTCAGACCAGTGTGGAATGTTTGTTGGCACACTGTAAGCTATTTTTGTATTATAATGAATTAAACTGTTGTGATTCTTCAACTCAGGCATGTCATAAAAGTCTTACGACCAAGTGACTGATAATACAATGATTTTATTCTCCACCTCTGTGTTGTATGTGTGCTCCGTGATAAAATGAAGTCCACACATTAACCCGACTGTCTACATCCAGCTGTCCACTTGTAAACAGTGCAGGATAGGGTGAGAGACTAGAATGAGAGGTCCATCACAGACAAGCAGCAGCCAATACAGAAATGCCCTAAACCTGTATTCTGTCTAATGGCCAGCAGTTGGCGACTCCACTGCTTGCAAAAATAAATTAAATTGTATAGAAGTCTATAAGAATATGAGTCTCCTTATTTGATTTATTATGTCATTAAGCATTATACTAATGAGTTTATGGTCCCTTTTAGAGCCATTTGTAGCCATGTGTGTGTTCAGGTCATTCCTGGTTGCCACAGTAGGGGGCGTATTGGACAGCAGCATTATGGAAGTCCATCAGTAGAAGAAGAGGCAATTAGTCCTCAGGTGCGCTAATTACCGAGAGAAGGACACAGTGTTTTTGACCGTCGTTTAGAGGCTAAACTTTAAGCCTTTTTGTTTGTTTTCACGAAAGTTCTTATGTAAGTGTATGTGTAGCAAAGGCTTAGGGTACATGGTGATAATAAATACATCTTAAGCAAAGTACGTCGATGTTTGGTTTACCACATGGAGCCGCCGCGTGACGACGCGTCAATTACGTATCTCGGTATCAGCCCCTCTCTGTGAGTTAGGTTTTTTGTTTTTGGCGATATCGAGTCATAACATTAAGTCAAAAAACTTCGCTTTAGTTAGTTCGTTGGCCATCGTTCACGCAGGAAGACTCGACGCTGGATTTTCCTGGATTTGTTTGGCAGCTCGGAGGATGTTTACAACCGTTCCCATGGAGACGCAGCTGATTCATTCATCCGGATTGTGACATCACGGCACCCATCGTTTGTAAGGTAAAGAGTAGCGCTATCAACGTAAGTGTGCACACAACTTTGCGAGTGTAATTCCAATGCATTGGTCGCTAAAATAACAATGACGAACTGAACTGTATCTCGTTGCCTGTCATATCGGATGTGGGTGGCGGTGTGAATTAAAGGACGTTATGGTCGGTAAAGCAGACGCGGCTATCCATTTGTTTTCTTTCTAAATCACAGCATGAATTTTTCTGCAGTTTTCCTCAATGCCTTGGTGTCTTAATTGAGTTTTTTAATCACTTCTTAAGTTAAGTATAGTCTTTGGGCACAAATGGGGTAAACTAAATAAAATTGGAAAAAAAGAAGAAAAAAAAGAGATGGTGAACACAAAAGGACACCAGAAATGACATAACTCAAACATTTTGATTAATATTTTTATTGTTGAAAAAATAATGAGTATCAGGTTTGTAGTTATACAGGGACTTTAACATGAGTTCCTCTCCTTATGTACACTGATAATATTTCCTGTTCTGCTTCAGGCTCATTTGTAACACACGTTAAATCCAGTATATCAAAATTCAAAGACTCTTCAAAATTCACAATGAGGATTTTTTTTAGGAACTCACTTTCCATCCGGGGGCCAAACGGGGCAGACCAGGCTCACTTCCTGTCCTGGCACACTTTGAACCCTTCAACAGGTTTTGTTTTAATGATAGCAGCCCAACAATGCCATGGCAAAAGCATTCACACTGCTCAGCTTAAAACCCATGAAAGGTTTCCACAGTCAGATGCACTGACTGCACATCTGCACCTGAAAGTTCATCAGGCAGCACATGAAGACACTTAAGTGGATCAAAATTTGGAAGGAAAGTGTTTTGAGAGTATCACAGCCAATCAGAACCAATGATCATTTTCCTTCATTTTGCATTCATGACAAACAAAAAAGCTTGTTTATATATTTCAAAATACATCTCAAGCTTGGAACTGGTGAATGCAGCTTTGGACAGTAAACAGCTCTGATAAATGTAGTGACAGATATGATTCATGGTATGAGCTTATTCAAACCGTTGAGATGGTTCTTCATATATGACAGAAACGCAGCACTGCAAACCCAATTCACATCTGAAAGCTCAAACACAAACAAATGAAAGTCAAAAAGTCCCATTACTCCCCCTTCACTCCCGAGATGGAAACATACGGCTGGTTTTGCATGTTTTACCACATTTACTTGTATTTTTCGGCACTGCGGTCCATTTTTCAAAGCATCCCATTTCACATTAGATACTGAAATAAACTCTGGACATCGATCCAAAACAAATGAAAAAGTTACGGAAAAATATTATTTTTGTTTTTAAGGCAACTAAATTAAGTAGATCTTAAGATCATTTAACTAAAAAAAGACAGTTCTTACCTAAAATATTTCAGTTTATGTATTTGTCCATGTAGAAACCAGTTCTTTTTGGTATTGTTCTTACTTGACACCACATATAACTGTTGGTTTCTGCAGAGAAACATTGCTGTTGTGTTTTTTTTACGCACTCAGCAACTCACACCAAAATGTATCAATAAATAGCTCTACAGGTAAGAGGAAAACAATGTATTCATGATTTCGGGGTCAACTGTCCCTTTGAGGTCAGGTTTTTTTTTTTCCAATACATTTTGTCACAACTTTGAATTTTACTTAAATTTACTGCAAATATTTGGTTTCCATTTATTTCATTATATACTGTATGTATGGGAAGACACAAAAGCCTTCACCATGCAACTTTTTACAAAAATACTTTCTGGGGATTTTTAAAATACAGTGAAGTTAGCTTGTACTTTAAAAGATAGCAATGTTCCTGGACAATTAATTATCAATTAATGCAATGAATTATGTGAATAAGTTGTCATTTAGTCAACCCATTATCTCCAGTTACATGATTGAACTCATTCTATAGCTTCTTTAACCTGGTAAACTGGTATAGAGACAGAGTGCAGTTGCGCCTCACCTCCACCGGAGGGCAATGTCTGGATTAGGCTGCATTCTTTAAGTTAAACTGAGGCATTTTGATTTAGTGGCATGCAGTATTAGGGGTTTAACTAACATGTAACAAATAATGTCTGTCAATAACTAACATATGGCTAAAATTAGCTTGCACGGCTAACTTGTCCTCTGGTAGAATGCTTCAGTAATCATTTGACATGCTTAAATCTAATGTTTTTAGCTAGTTCCAGACATTTTGTTGTATACTGTGGCACCGAGTTATCCTGTTATGACATTTTAAAATGTAAATGTGGTGTTTGAAAGGGGCTTCAGCTCTGAGACTCTATATACTACATGATATAAGTAATGTGGTGCTGACAAATGTACCTTATTATAGGATCCTGAAGTATTAAAACTTGTTATGCGATTTTTACTGATTGTTGCAGGGTGCTTTGAAAATGGCAAGCAGTGATGTACAGCACACATGATTTGTGGCTAAAGGTGGAAAACATGTCAAACCACCTTCATGGCCTTTTAATGTTAGGGTATTTAGGCATTTTGTTCACAGGAGAAAGAAATTAATAAAAGAAAAAAAAAGGGTGTTATAACTTGATTATTCCATTAGTCTGCAGTGCATGATAGACAAATTAAAAACAAAGAACCCAACAACCTGGAGATACAGAATACACGTCATGTTCTGGCTTCTAACGAACCCTTCCTGGTTTCGAGGAGCAGTTGAAATGTAAACACATGAGTAGAGCATAGAGAGCAGCATGCAGACACACCTCACATCAGTTCACTTTGACCGTCTTATCTCAGCACTGACATTTTGCATTCCAATAATCGGTGGTGAGAAGTCAGAAAAACAGCCCCAGTTGATGTGATGGTGTAATAGGAGTTTCCAGTATAGGTAAAGGTGCATGCTGGGACATTTTGAGGCAGAGGGGGTGGGAGTAGAGATCAATAACTGTCTAAATGCCCACATTAGTATTCATGCATGTTTGACAAATTGCATATACTTCTACATTCGATCCATCACTGTGAACATGTGAAACAATAACAGACCTTTGCAGTGTTAACTTGTAATCCATTTAAATATTCTTTATTTATAGAACAAATTGCATTTAAATGATGGATCCTATTTCCTGGGTCTGTCCCTAATGATTTACTGGATTTTAAAATTGATTTCTGTTAACAACACTGATTCCAAAAAAAGTTGGGACACTATATAAAAACACAATGCATCATGCATTGTATATTTACGTAAAAGTTTAACTCTTTAAACTGAAAATATACAGTCTTTTAATTGATTTTTGTGGAAAAAAAGATTGGTAAAATAACTTGCATTTTAGACAATATCACAACTTTTTAAAATAAAGGTTGTAAAAATTGAATTTGATCTTAAATGTTTTTTTTATAAATTTATTTTCTGTTCACGTTTGTGTCTGCTAATGCTGCAATTACATTTTAAATCCAACTTTTATTGCATTTAAAGATAGAATAAGGAAATTATGAATTGGCAGATTGTATCTTTTAATATATATTTTTTTAAATCTTATCCTTTGCAATGCATCATTTAAATGCAAACGTCATTATGTTAATTATTTAAATGGATCACTTCCCCAATTTATTTAATTACTACACACACTGCAAAAGCCTTTAATTAGGTTCCAAAGTGACCATCCTGTCTGCTTTTATTTTGGTAAAGTTACTGTTGTAAATCAGTCTGCATTTAAAAAGGAGACATGATGTGATTAGGAAACCACAGGACAAACACATTCAGCGTAGCTGTAATGTAAAGAAGGAATGATGGAAGAAATATTCGCCTGTGGTCCTTCAAAATAAAACTTTCAATGCACTCAAATGCTTGTAATGTTCTGAATATTTAGTATAATGTAGGAACAAATCCGCCCACCCACACTGACAAAAAATGCCTCAGTAACGGCTGTTTTCCTGATTTTTACACCAAGTCAAAGGTTGCATCACAATAAGTCCGTCAATATTTAAACCAGTTCTGTTAACAATGCCCTGTATATAAATGCATGATATGGTTCTTGTTAGTTAGCCATGACACAACAGGCTAGAAACACAGAGGAGATTCTCAAAGCTGCCGGAATGATCAATAATCAATATTCAAAACACACAGACACCAGGGGACACCAACACAAAATAAGGCAGTGATACAAAGAATAATAAGAAATCCTCCTGTAATTATCATTTAAACGACTTCTTAACTTTCATGTAGATTATTTCAAATGTTTAATTTTATGAAAAAGAAACAATGCTCAAGAAAAATCTTAGATTCTAATAGTTAGCAGTCACTTTTGGTTCAGATTAAAATACAATTTAATCAAGTTAATTTTAAAAAGATCAGAATTCTCATGTTCATTATATTCATATATTACAAGCTACAGAAACCCAAGAGACCTATGCATATTATTGGGTAAAATAAAAATAAAATAAAGATGGCATGTGGCGTACCGGAGCAGTGAGATTTAACGTCACATTTTAAAGCAGCTCCAGAGTTAGTGTAAAGAGCAGCCAGCTGAAGTCAGTAAACCTGTACACAAACCCTAAGACCAGACAAAAAAACAACTGCTCAGCATTTAAGGATGACGCAGGGAAAACAAGTTACAGCACATGATTTAAAAAAAAAACACACGGGTGACTCCTGTAAGGTGAGCAAATCCTTAAAAAGTCTGTCTTTTTTTGTGCCCTGCTGTGTGAAGACAGAGCGTCTCATTTGCGGTCGTCACACTGGACATCAGCAGCGCAGGACTGACTGATCAGATCACCTGCAGTCTAACTCTCAGCTCCTGTTTTGGTTTAGTGGTGCATACTGTAAAACATATCTGGACTGGTGGATTAACTGGAAACAAATACAATTGTAAAGACTGCTTTGTCTCAGGGTGGCAGGCTTCCATACTTTACATGTACTCTGATACTCTATCCAGGTAAAGAGGGTTTGAGCTTAAGGGTTCATTATAAAAAAGAGCACTTTGACAAAACTTATCACAGGGTCCACTTGCTAGTTTTATCCAGAGCTTTCTGTCCCTTCTCATGGTCTTTAAAAGGATAGTTGGGATTATTTTAAGTGGGTTTGAATGAGAGTCAGTTTACCTGCAGTAGATGATGGTTTATTATGTATTTGTATCTGAATTTTAAACACCTGAACAAAGACCCACCCTAAAAATGTTACATCCGATTGTGTGTATGCTATATTTACAACATGTCCACCAATTTTTGTTGCTATCCACAGCCGTTTTATTTGGCACTACTTTTTCTCAACCGTGGAACTTCCATGTTCCTACACATAAGCGCACTTATATGCTTTGCGTACTGCCACAGATCGGTAGGATACAGTAAGATGACTGTTCATGGTTGAGAAAAAGTAGTGCCGAATAAAAGACTGGATAGAAACCAAAATTGGTGGATTTCTTCTAAATATAGCGTACATGTTAACAGGGCCTTTATTTAGGTGGTTAAAATACATTTGCAGCAATATATTAATTAGTTTCCTGCCTGGAGCGCGTCTGGTTCTCCAAACATTGACTGTGGGAAAGTACCTCATACAACCCCACTTAAAAAAATCTGAACTATCCCTTTAACTGTTGATGACACACAATCTGCTACTGAAGGCCATGATGACCTTGATGAAATGTTTTGCTCATGAATAATGGAATAATGATGTCAGGACTGTAAGAAAACAGTTAGGTAACACTCTCTGTGAGGCCCATGTCTATAATACATTATAAACATGTCGTCTTAAGCTGCTGTGAAATAATTTATAATTACTTATATACACGAGTATTCACAATAACTTATAATAATGTATTATAAAGTAGGATGTAATAATTGTCTCCAATTATACAGTGCTACACAGATTATAATGCATTACTGGTATGTTTATATTGCATTAAAGGCATGGGCATAACAGAAGGAGTTCTCAACACTTGTTTCTCTCAAGCAGATACAAAAATATGGCAGCAACTGAGGCTGCTTTGGGCTTCCTGAAGTCAATGCAGCTGAGATAATAGCATTTGTTTCAATGGAAAGCTTTACCTGGCATGAAAATGTTAGAATATGTACAGCATCAGCCTAAAAAGCCGTATGAGTCAACCCCTCCATAGGACATAATGAGGATAAAGCACTGTAAATGAGATTTGTGTAAAAAGGACGTGATGACTTCTCTATTCTCACATTTCTGCCAGTCTGCACCAAACTATAAAATAAAACGGGGGGGAAAAAAAGAAGAAATTAAACCATTCAGTTGCTGTCTTTCTTTCTTTAGCATTCTTTC
The DNA here is from genome assembly GCA_903364295.1 of Serranus cabrilla. NCBI lineage: Eukaryota > Metazoa > Chordata > Actinopteri > Perciformes > Serranidae > Serranus > Serranus cabrilla. Next base: position 255,528 of record CAFUXE010000482.1, read on the forward strand.
ACTTCTGGCGAGTCTGTCGCTCGACTCGCATTAAAGCAGCAATATCGTTTTACTACAATCTTAAAACCCTCATGTCATACCGGGCAGTGTCATGATAGCACAACATGTTCTGTCAAACCACTTCCA